>JAUBNZ010000799.1:0-14395 GCA_032355485.1 Bonnemaisonia californica
GCGGACCATTGCAGCGTCAGCAAAGGGGGGCATTGATGCTCCCAGGCATTGTAGTTCCTCGATTGCTGGGTATGCGGGTGACCTGAGAGGGGCATGAGTGCGTCGCTCGGCGTCCGCAGAAACGAACACAGGGCGGGCCATGATTCCTAGATGGAGCCTGGCCCGGTCTGGCATCCCAAGGCGTCCATGCTGGGACGATATTGCAGCGACGTATGTGCCCAGCGAGGATCCGCGCAGTCGACCATTGTCGAAGAGTTTATCTACATAGGCGCACACGATTGCAGAATCTTGCAGGTAGGGCTGTGCCAATCACAGACGGGCAAAATGAAGCAAGCGAAGTCTACAGGTGGTAGTAGGATGAGGCAGTAGAGGGGCTAGGGAGTCCCCGACAAGATTTGCCGCGGTTAAAACCTTTGGCCATGTAACCAAAGAGTGCTTAGCTACCGCTTCCACCGTGTCGTGCCATGATTTCGAGGCGTTCGACGCACGTCGTAGTCGAAGATGAACGACGGCCACAGTAGCGTGGCTTTACCTTGGAAAGGCCGAACGTGTGCTCTCCGGGAGGGTTTCTGGTACCATGATTGGCAGTTCCAAGACGGAGGGACTATGACCGTGAATGGGATATAATCAAGGAGGTGGTTCCAGACGGGTAGCAAGGCTGGTCGCGGCAACAGGAGCGGTGCGAGTCGGCGCACCCCGAGGCATGGGATCGGAAGTCCATTTCAGTCCGCGAGCCTGAGCTTAAAATGGCGAGTGATTAGGGTGATGGCGGTGGAATAGAGACCCCATACGGTGCTGTCGCGGTGGCGCGAAAGGCGGTCCGCCCAAATAGTTAGGAAAGATGGCAGGTGGCGCATTGAGAATGAAACACCGTTATCCTCACACAGCTCATGCAGGGTCTGCAGATGCGTTAGCAGGCACGGCAAGGGCCAGGTAAATTTTCTGAAGATGTGCTACGTCACTGGCTGTCGGAGAGCAGGACCTGTTGACCCTTCCGCGCGAATGGGAGGAAACGACGCAGGCCGTGGGTCGCTACGAGAAGCTCCAACTCGTTGATGCTCGAAACTTCTTGAGCGGCGTTGAAGAAACCGCTCATGGGTACTCCGCTGTTCCAAACTGGGCCCCAGCCACCCATAGTTGCATCCAAAAACAACGCTGCGGTTGCGTTAGGCCTAACGTCGCGGCCGACTTGTGGATTGGACCTCAGATTTGACCACCACTTGAGGCCGGGGAGGCCTTTGTGTGATAGGCTGGGCTGCATGATGGCTCCTCTTGAGCTGCACGGGGCCCTGCTGGCCCGGTTGAACTCCAGAGCCTCCCCGCACCCCGGGGGAGGCATGGCGTCTAAAATCTCTTTCAGGTGAAGCCGTGAATCTACGACGGCGATTCATACCGCGTTCGCGAAGCCAGCGAAGCTGCGGAGTGCACGAGTGAGTAGGTGCCAGCGATTTCTGGAAATGTAAGCGAGCAGTCGACGAGAGCCAACCTCCACGTTGCGCAGCTTCTCACAAGAGTGGAAGAAGCCCGTTCGGCCCGTATCTATCTGGATGTCATGGATCTCGAGCGTGATGCTGTAGCTGAATTCCGATTTTGTTGGGGTGATCCAAAGCACAAGACGGAGGCAGAGCGCGCGCATTTCCTTCTCTGCGCGGCAGGTCTTTTTCAACGAAGCTGCTGGGTCCGCCCAACGCGTCACTGCGGCCTCGAAGTAGTAGTCTAGATAAGCGAACACTCGGTGGCCGAGGCCTCGCAGGAATTCCATGAAAGGGTGCATCGCCTTCGTGAAGAACCACAGCGTCACCTTAAAAACCGCATTTCAGGCAGGCTTGGATGTAGATCGCACAGTTCAGTCTGAATGCCAGAAAGGGCTAATCGATGCGGAGTAGGCGAAGGTGAAAGTGGACTTCCTTTACTTCGGCCTTGAAGAGGCTGTCGTCCTGGCGCGGCGAAGGAGCAATGTCCTTCAACTGCTCCATCCTGAACATGCACTCTTCCAGGTGCTCTTCGACCACCTTGTAGTCGGCGACTATCAACTGCTTCCCGGCCGACTTCGTCACGAATGCCAATGACACTTGACCGTATCGTAGGATCTCTCGTATCTCCGCCGTTCCTACCTTGCGAACGAAGCAAAGCGCGATTTATTCAGCCAGCTCGGCTTTTGCGAATGGACGGTCAGCGGCGTCCATCGGATATTCCGATACCCGGAGTTGGCGACGCGGTTTGCCGCCCCACGGAAGCGGGATTCTGAAGCTCTGTTGCCGAATGGGCCACGGAGAGGCTCCGATTGCCTCCCACTGCTTGTGGGATCTTTCGACTGCCACATAGGGCCAGATTGGGTCGTTTCTGGCCGGTGGAGGTACTGTTTGAGCCTTCTCGTCCACCACCCCTCCCAGTGCCTCGAGATGCACTACGAGTGCCACGGCCTCCGCGGCCCCTTCCTCCTCTACCGCCTTGAACCTGAGAACCTTGGCCACTACTTCCTGACACCCCAGTCGGGCCCTTACCCGTTCGAACAACTTGATGCCTGCCTGCGCTCTCTACAGTCTTCTAATATCTTGTTTCTGCTTGCGCTTAAACGCTTGCCGCTAGGTGCTTCTGTACCCGGCAGGCATGTCGATAAAAGTCTCGATTAAGGCAGATTCCGCTACGCCGCTTGCCCCTTGCTGGCATCATAAGCGTTAGTAACTCGATGCAGTGTGCTTGTTGGTTCCAAACACGATGAGCTGGGTTTCTGAGAGCTCCCAACGGAGTTGGCGGATGAGTGCCGCAGCGCCTCGCCGCTTGCTGAGTACGATACTCTCGATCTCTTCGATATCATTTCCGAGCGCGCTGCGCGAATTCTCCAGTGTACTGAGATACGGGGCGTTGGTGTGGAAGGATGTCGCTCCAGCCTCGCATCCACCGCTGGTACTTTGGGTCGAGAAGAACCCGTAGTTTGCAACGGACTCAACCTGGAAACGGACCGGGAACTGATTCGAAAACCTGGGGGGTACGTCGACACCTTGCCGAATGGCTCTCCCACGGAGGGCCCCGTATCAAGCTGCGCTGTATGCCTGCCGTCAATCTTCTTCGGAATCCTGATGTACCTCGCCTTCTTCTTCGGTGTCGGCTTCTTCGTATTCGACCGTTTCTCCTTCTTCTTCCGGGCCCTCGTGGACCTCTGCGGCAGCTTCTGTTGGTTTTTCGGCTTCAGGGCTGTAGGGGCGTGTCCTCCAGCGCCACTTGAGGGGATGGACACGCTGTTCGAGCGCGGCCTGTACTCTGGACTAGACCAGGACAGTGATCAGGGCTTGTGTCTGTTCGTCGATCACCGGTGGCGTCTCTGGTTTTGCTTCTCCTGACATATCGGGGGCGTAGCCCTCGCCGATAGTATGCGTCGAACTGCCGAGCTTTCTGCACGGGGAAAAATCAGTTTCTCTTCAAAAGGGAAAAGGATGACTACCAGTGTCCGCTTCCAGAGATGCCGCCGGCCGCTGCCACTTATGGGCTGTGGTGAGAGGTGGGATATAAGCCAGCGTCACTTCAAGGTGTTAGCCCTACTCATTATAGAGTTATGGAGATACCGTAGAGTATATTCCGTATCTAAAAAAGATACGTGGTTGACAGATGACAGATTTTAAACCGTTTTCTCAGCTTTTTTAACTTTTTCTAAACCATTAATAACTTCAGGTGCTGTACAACTCAAGTTTTACTTGCCCACTTGAATTAATACGCACTTGGCCGTACAGTACTGACCTCTTCCATGTTTCGGAGGCGATTTGGGACATGTCCCCGAAACGCCTCCCTGTTTCCAAAGTAGAGCGGAAACATGTTGTTACAGTAACATGTTATTATAATGTTTTTATACTGTTCTTATAATGTTATCACACGTTTCTTAAATTAATTTTATTACTACTATACTACCTTGCACAACGGTACCAGGAATGGGGTACTGATTGCATAGTAAAACCGAATTTAGCTTATTTTTGTCCATCATAATAATTACACTAATTACAAGATATCTTAAAATTCTGCTTACACTTGGGACAACAAAACGTAATGCACACACTATTGTTGCTATCGAGCCTAACATTCTCCCGTATCTAGGCTAGGACCCGAAGAGTGATGCCCGCTAACGGAAACATTCGGTTCGGTCACGGCGCAGCGCTTCAACCTCCCTCACGAGTGCCAGCGCACCTCTGGGCGGCATAGGCGATGCGGGAGGAGGTGTCTGGAACTCCACGTGGCGGTTCCCTCTGCCAGCAGGTGATGGAGAGGCCCCTGGCATGGAGGTAGTTGGAGGTGGGGATGGCCTAGGGGAAGGTTAGGGTTTGTCAATGGGCTGAGCTCGGGTGTGTAATAGGGTAAAGTGCGAGAGAGTAGGAGATGATGGGCTGAGTTGGGTAGGAAACAGGTCGGGAGTATATTTGTTTAGCGGAAAAATGTGCCTAATCAATGATTACATGGAAATAAATGCAATTATGTGCTCTACTGTGTCCACCAGTTTCACACTACTGCATGAAAATCTTGTACAATCTATTTTCCATTATGGACCTCCATACAAATTTGTCATAATGGCACATGCCGTAAACACAGTACCACATAATGACGAGGACCATAATGACAATTGCGTCTAACATGCTGTGCGGTAGTGTATGTACAGCATTACTGACAGCAGCCGGAAAGGTAGAATGTCACTATCCCTGCCATAATGTTACCGTACTGTACATACACTACTATTTTTATGGCAAGTTCCATAATTGTAGTTGCCTTTTCGCAGTTCTGTATGTACAGCGTGTCATCAATAAATGCCATTACGTTCCTTACCATTATGGCCCCGAATTTTCTTAACTGCATGCAGAGCTCCGCCATAATGGCACCTTACGGCCATCAATACAGTAGAATATTTACATTTCCTCAATGTAAGTTCTATCGGGCAACACTGTTTTTTGTTAATATGAGACAACTTTATATGTCACGTGAGCATTATTGGACGGTACTGTTCAGGGTAAAGGTCTCTAATAACCAATGTTACAATACATTACCATTAATTTACACCGGCACCGTAGATTTTATATCTATTACCATTAATTTACACTGGAAACGTAGATTTCATATCTGTTGCCATAATGGATAGTATGTAAAATAGTAAAAAAAACTCTAGAGTACATTACTAGTGACATAATGGATAAGAAAGGGAAACTACGCGTAGAGATAAGTAAAATAATATAGATAAGTTACTACTGTATAGTAGGTTTCATTGCCGGTGATACTACTGTATAGTAGGTCTCATTGCTGGTGCCATAAAGGATACCTATAGGTATACGACAGATACGGTTCCATGCAATAGTATGCATATATTAGTTCAGTAGCGTACGCTGCTGGTGTCATAATGGACATCTAAGGAAGCTTCCCCATACTACCACATGAATTTATACAGCAAGGTTAGGTTAAGCCGGCCTACATGCTGAAGAACTGCTCTGTATTGATCTTGACATGCATTTTCTACTACTAACGCTACGTTAAATGGGGTTCTACGCAGTTTCCACTCTACTATCTTTAATTACATACATCGACATAAGAGAGATTTCATTCACTTCGACAAACACCGGCCCACCATAACATCCAAAAACTCAACCACGCCCGAAAATTTGCATTCCATTTTTGGATACTTTCCGACACCGCCATCCATTCAAGGGCCCGTAGAGTACCGCTGTGACAGGTTTTCCTCTCCGTGACCTGTGCATCCTGTTTCCAACCCTTCTGTAGTATTTACAGAAATTTCCTGGACACCCTCCAGATACTAGTCCCTAGTAACCGGTAGCGGTGGGCAGGAGAGCAAATTATATCTTTTCGGCTCTGGTCTGAGGAGCCTGAGGCTGCTGGGCGCCGCCCTGCCTCGTCCCAAAGGGTGAGGTGGGGTTAGCGAGGTGGAATATACACTCAACCACGGCTGGCAATGGTCGTAGCGAATGGATCCTTGGAGCGCTACTAGTGAGCCTCCCGCCGGCCTGCCTGTCCCTCAGGGGGATTGGTAGGTCGGCTAGGGTTTCGTGAAGCACGGCCACGGATGTGGTCGTGCCGGGGACAAAGGGGGGTATAGGACGGATGAAAGCTAACGTCGCACCACGTGTGGTGCCTCCTGCGGATGGTAGTTTGTGCGCGGTCATTGGCAGTGAGGTCGACATGGAGCCACGCTGGTGCTAACCGAGCAGATGCCTTCCTTCTTAGGGGAAGGTAATCTGAAACGGAGCGATGCGTGCATTTCCGCAAGGTTGAGTTGTACGCTCAAAGGGGAGGTCTTCGCTGACTATTTGGTTAGTAGGATAGCTGCTTAGCTAATCCCTTAAATACTATTTTATATACCTTTGCTTACACTATTAATAAATATATACATTAAGCCTATGGTACCGCCAGGTGGCCGGCAACTCCCTTTTCCCACGTGGATTACAGTAGAGGGAGCACCATCCACCTTCCACCGCTCTCCCGAAAGGCCTAGACGGCGATTGGTTGGTTGGTGCCGACCCGTAACGGGTCGGCCGGCGGTACTGTAATAGGCGGCCACCATTGCTGGCGGCGGCCCATTGGCAGGTATGGCACCCCAAGCTGCAGGGACTCAGGTCCGGCTGTAATGGACCCGGGGAATTGGAATTCCCCTTATGGGCCCAGTGGTTTCAGCCTCCTGGCCTCACGCGAACACATATGCCCATCCGGGGTACTCGTGGGCCCAGGGGAATCTGGATTCCGGCAGTCCGTACCGATCCCCCTACAATCCCCTTTCCGGGCACACGTGTATTTGCGAAATTTACGAGTGTACGCGAAAATGCATATAACGGAAATAAAGTTTTTGCACGTCCGCTAGGCCCGTGTACCTTCGTACGTGCCCTTAGTGCCCTACGCCTCGGCAGGCGCCGTGCTACTGAGGTCATCACGGGGCAGGGGCTTAGTAGCCCGGGCCAATATGGCCTGGTACTACTCCTTCGCCGTCGCTCCCATTCTCGTCCTCTTCGCTGTGACCCCTATCTTCAGTACCCTCGCCGTGAATCCCATTCTCGGTCGCATAGCCTTGACCCTTGTGTAAGGCCTCTTCGCGGTGTCACCCAGTTCAGCCATAACCCATCGTCTCTATCTCGTAGTTCCTGGTAAATCTCTCTTCTCAGCAAAAGCTACTTGTCTCAGTCATTAACGGGGGTCCCAGCAGACACCTGTCTGACCGTCGTACAATACGGAACTCTGCGGGATGGGAATTTAAATGGCCAAACAACAAACTGCGCCAAAAGACAAGGCCATTCTACTTGAACAATAGCAACCGGGTGACGCACCAATCACGGACGACGAATCATTTACGACGTCGTTCACTTGCGGACAATCACTAGCGGAGTCTTCGCCAAATGTCACAATTCCGGCACTCATCGACGCCGAGGCCGAGGAATCGTCTGTCGACGATTCCACGTGGCTGAAGCCTGTCACGGACGCATCTTCTAAGTACCTCTAACGCGTTGCCAATGACTTTTTACGGAAGTGGTCCTATAAGGTCCGCCGCTGTGCATTGCGTGACATGCGCTGCAATGGAACTCGTCAGCTGCGTGTACACCGCGGAAGCAACTCTCATCGCCGTGAAATTAAACGAAAGAAGTCCCTGTGTGGTAAGTTGTACAGTAAGGTTTGACATAAAATTCCTGTCGAATCATGATCTGGGATACCACCTTAACGGGAAAAAGCATCATAGGGCACGTCTACTGAACTAAATAGTAGCAAAATCGATTAAATGTTGTGGTTTTCTTCTGAAGACAAACTCCATTTGCCGAATTATTACAAGAAATTAAATCGACCGTTACTTAGTATAATTGGTGTTTTCATAAGTTATACAATATCGCACCACGTGTTAGCCTCGGATAATCCCTGCTACACCTCAGTTGTCCGTAACCTTAAGCTACCTAACATACTGTCCCCCTACAGTAAAATGTTTATAAGAGCCGGACAAGTCTTCCGTCAAGTAATCTCGCAGCACCTCAGTGGAGTCTGCAGTCAGGAGACTCCTCGGTAACTAGGAACGGGAAACCTCTGGTGGCGAAGACAACAATGAAATAGAAGATGACGCAGAGGCGGGTCTGGAGGACCCGTAGGACACAACAGAGGGACGAGATGGAACGTGATGGCGCTCGAAGAGGGGCAGGAAGTCCGAGAATTTCTCGTATCTTGAACGATCAACCGAAACCTGATCCAGACAATGGTATGTGTTAAGGAGGATTCATGGAACCTTAACCACGATCCAATCAACCCAAGAGTTGAAAGAGATGGTTTAAACCCTGACGATGTGAGTGAAATAGAACACAAAATTCCACCCCCAGTACATCATAACCGCAGACAGGGCCTTGGGAGAAGAGTTTCTTCTACTCTCTCACGAAGAACTCTCAATGATGTTAATATAAGACCTGCCCGTCTCACACTGCGCAGTCTGTTTCCGGTTTAGTACGCATGAGATTTTGAGACCGAGAGAGCCGGCAAAAGCTGAAATACATCCGTGGAATTCGAGGTCCCTTCCAATCACAGGAATTGTTCCCAGTGTGGAAACTCAGATCAAAACTTCAGATCATGCACGTTTGATTATTGGACACTACGGATATTCAACTGCAAGTACTGCGGCAACGTGATTTTAAGGAAAAAACCGATGGCGGGTGCTGTAGAATGAGAAGCTCTTCAGGGTGGGGGGCTTCATTTAAGGGGAAACATTACGACGAGGAATTAAGGTGAGTTTACGATTTGAGATCATTTCGTTCTAATTCTATGCAGTTGAATTATCAATTTGCTTCAGCTCTTACCTTTATGGATATGACCTTGCAGGGGGACCCTTATAGCTCAGGCTGCAGGGAAATGTATCAGTCGCTCTTCTTATTAAGGACGCATGATAGACTTTCCTATGGTCGAACGACCAGCCCAAACTAAGAAGCATGGACGACACTTCAAATCTCTTTCGATATGCCGTCGACGACCCAGAGGTGCACCACATCGTTCGTTCCAGTTCTTTACAATAGTATGCGACCGAGGCCCAAAGTTTGTGCGACAGCATTTCAGAGAACAATTAAACCTTAGAAGAGTTCGAAGATCCACCGAACAGGGTAGGGTATCCTTGAATCCACTGAAATTGAAAAGTCAATAGCTGTAGGAAGAGATGGGGTTGTAATTCGTAACAAAGTTGATTCACTGATGGGTACAATAGTAAATAATCCATGGTTAAGAACTTTACTAGAAGACCAACGGGGACTGCCCTCTGGTCTACAGTAATTTACAATTGATTTATCAGGTTTTCACGGAAGTTAAGCCCCAATGGTTCAGTTCTTGAATGGGAACGAAATAGAAATCGACTGGTCCGAGCGCCCAGTGACTAAATTGAAATTCCTGAAAACTTCATCCAAGGTAGCCGAGAATGGTGCATTCCCACTGCTCTATCCGTATAGGGACCTACATGAGCCTTTCAATATTTCTACCTATCTTGGATGTATGAAAACGGGGCCTCATCTAGTACTTCTGATGCCAACAAGATCCAAGTGAACAAGCTTACTTGGTGTAGTATTTATAGAAATCCCCTTGGCACCCTCCCGATACTGTGCCCCTAGTATCTGGTAGCTGTGAGGCGGGAGAGCGAAGTACTTTCTGTCCCCTCAGAGCTGGGAAGTACTGGGGATGCTTATCGTCACTCTGGCTCGCCCGCGAGGGTGAGTCAGGGTGCTCGACGTGGATTCCACTCGACCACGGCTGGCAACGTTCGTACCGAAGGCGTCCGGGGAGCGCTGCTGTGGATCTTCCACCGGGCTGCCTTTCCTTCTGGAGGAAAAGAAGGTCGGGTTGGGGGTCACGAGGCATGGCCACGGGTGTGGTCGTGCCGGGGAAAAGGGGGGTATTCGACGGATAGAAGCTAACGGCGCACCACGAGTGGTGCGTCGCGCGGATGGCTGGTTGGGGAGGTCGCAGGGAAGTGAGGTCGACGTAGAGCAACGCGCGTGCTAACCGACCCGATGCTTTCCTGCTAGAAGAATGTAGTCGAAACCGGCGCAAGGCGTTCTGTTACAAGTTGAGTAGTAAGGTCAAAGGGGAGGTCTTCGCTGACTCTTTAGTTGCAGGATAGCTATTAGCTAATCCCTTAAATATAGTCTACATCCCTTTGCTTACACTACAAAATAACTACATAAATTTGGCCAATGGTACCGCCCTGGGTGATGTGGCTACGGAATCTGTATACGTGTCTTACGGAGAGCTGCACGTACCACCCCCAACGCCGCCCTGTAAGGGATGGCAGGTGGTGGCCTATGCAGACCGCCCCGCGAAGGGTTGGCCAGCAGTACTGTAATAGGCGCCATCGACGATGGTAGTTGCTCATTGGCAGTTGTGGAAGATTCGGTTATGGGAGCTGACGTCCGGCTGCACTGGCCCTGGGCACTAATGAGCCCCTCTGGGCTCAGCACTGTAAGCCTTCCTGGTTCCACTCGCACACGTGTACCCGACGGGGTACACATGGGCGCGGCGGAATCCAGATTCCGGCAGTGGGTACCGATCTATTCTGTAAGTCCCCGATCCGGGCACGCGTGCACTGTAAGGTGCACGTGTGCCCGCGGAAAATGATGAATAATATAGCGCCCGTTCGGAAACGTCCTGCACGGGGGACACACGTAACTCTCGAGTCGTACTCTGTGCCGTGCGCCCTGGACGTTACCACGGTGCGGGGCCCAGTAGCCCCAGCTGCATATGGCTGGGTACTAGACGGCCCCTACTGAAGTGTGAGCGTCCCGGTGACAAACGAACGCAGCGCACATGGCCGCGCAGACCCCTTGGAGCCAGCGTGGCGCATGTGGGGCACCCGTAGGTAGTGATAGTTGATCCTGCCTCGCTCAGCAGCGTGACGAGGCATTCGTACTCATACTCATAGCGTCCGTCGCTGTCTTCCTGATCCAGTCATCCTCTGCCAGCCTTGTCCAATCCCAACGCCTTCGAAATCCAACAACATGCCATCCAGCCCCCTTCCGACAGATCCGAATGCCTCGGCCCTTAGCGCGGCCGACAAGGCTGGGCGCGAGCCCCGCTGTGCCGGTGCAGCAGCCTCTGCCAGAGCAACTGCCCCCTCCGTTTGCGGCGGCTCCTGCTAGCACCCCTCCCATCGCTGGTGAAGAGGCGGCGGCCGCCCGGAAAATCATTGACCTCACGGCTTCGTCACCTTCACCGGAGTCTCCATCAGGAGGGCCGGCCGCTCGCGCGATCGGCACCTCTGATGTGATGATGGCCTCGCCGCTCGCCACCGGAGCGCGAGCTCCCGATGGTGAGTTCGTTCCTGCGGTATCATCTGCAGAGCCTATCGAGGGGGTCGCGGGATCCCCCGACTGGCCTGCCTCGACTGCTCCTGTCCCTTTCTTGGGTTTTTTCCGACACCAATAGACACCGATGCGGTGCCGCGCCGAGCGATGGGTGCGCGCGACGAATCGGCTCCTTCTCTACCCAACCTTCCCAACCTAAGCGAAGAGTAGGAGGCCAAGCCTTATTCGCATAGTAAGTTGGCTTCCTGGTTGGCCTTGAACGTCGTGCAGCAGCACGACGATATACGTTTGATCGCGCGCCTCGCGGCCCGCGACTCCGTAATCGCTGACCACTTCTGGTCGCATCTCTTTCTGGCTCCGCACCCGGAGCGGCGCTACTGCATCCCAACGGAGATGCGATGCGACCGCTCCTTCCTCTATCACGCTGAGGACGCGGAGTACGGGGAGGCCATGCAGCTAGTGCTCTTCGTCGTGCCCTTCCAGGGCACGCCGAAGGAGCTACTCCCGTTCGTCAATCGTTCCGCTTTTGTATAACCTCCTACCGTCGACCTCTTCCGCGGCGGGCGGAACGATCTGCTGCAATCGCGGGCCCTCTCCCGTGCTTATCGTCGCCTCATCACGGAAGAGGACCATCGCGTTTTCGCGAGGAAGGGCAAACGCAACGCGCGCGCCGCCATTGAGCTGGTGGTTCCGCCGGAGTAGTTCTCTGCCCTTCCGTCCTTTTGGATCGGGTCAGCGTGTCCTCCAGACAACCTGCTCTTCCCTGACCCCCGGCCTCGCTCTACTTTGCGAGGTCGGCAGGCGGGGACTCTGCAAACACCCTCGTGAGGCAAACGTTCCATGCTTTGTTGAATCAGGAACGGGGAATACTGATGGGGATGGCACTCCACAGGGAGTCTCATCTCCATCGCAGGATTCCGGTGATCTCCCAGCCCTGTGGGGAGCACGTCCTTCAGAGCACTGAGGATCTTGATCTGCTAGTCACCCACTCAGATTTTCGGCTTTCGCAGAGCCTGGAATGGGATGCCGTCAAAGCGGTGGTCTTCACCGCAGTGGCAGGATAGCTCGTGCGTGCGCGCTGACCCCTCCCAGTTGCCGTCCCTTTTAGATGGCCGCCGTATCGCTTGCGCGTTGCCGGATTGCCGCATGCCGGGCCCGCGGGAGCGTGTAATCCCGCGAGGCACCGGCCTCGGAGGGGCATCGAACGCAAGGGGGCCAGGAGCGGAAGCGAGCAGCCGGGCTCTGGCTTTCCGCAATGCGGGAGGTCGACCAGCCACGGCTCTTTTTCGCTCATCGGTGCGTGAGGAGCCTCGCTCTCCGCCGCGTCAGTCTGCCAAACCACCGCAGAATCCTCTGCAGCAGCCACTGGATCTGCGGTGGATAAAGAAGGTGCGGGAGCTCGCCCCAGTCGTCTCTCTACGAGCTAACGGCCACTAGGAGAGTCTATTCCCGGTTTGCAACATGGAGTTTACCGTAGGTGGCGTTCTGGGCAGACTGGGCGCTTTGCTCAGCTGGTCCGAGAGGGCTGTTGTGGGTTACCAGGAGAACGAAGATATCCTGGAACGGAGCTTCCGGCGCCCGCTGGATGAATCCCAACAGCACCAGGCTCGTCTGGCTCATGCGGATGCCGCGTTCCGCGAGAAACGCAGGCTACGCCGCAAGGCCGAGGCTGCCTTGCAGGTTGTCCAGCGTGAGCGGCACGACGCGAGGCCTTCGGAGGGACGTTCCACTCTTGGTCGCCTGGGCGAGGCTGGGCCCTCGCGCCATCAGACAGACGAGGAGCCCGAGCCCGACTACGGTCGCACAGACGCTTTTGACCCCGCGACTGATCTCATGGCCGCCGTGCCTACTCCGCTCCAGCCCTACGATGGTGCAGACGCGCGAGCGAAGCCCGAGGCGTGCAAGACTGGGTATCGCCCCCCGGATCTCTGGGGGATCGCTATCGCCGCTAAGTCGCGCGGCAACTCGCGGGCCACTCTCCGCGAGGGGAGTGGTCGCGCAGGCGCAGTGGAGACAATACGTTTACCCCTACCGCTGCCGTAAGGTCGGGATTGTGTGACGGGCTAGCCTGATGGCTAGCTCGTCGGTGTTCGCGGTGGGAAGCTCCACGAGGGAGGGCGGCGCCCCGCGCAAGCGCGTCCGTTGCCACTTCCTTCGTGGCGAGGGTCGTCCTCGTTTCTACTCTCAAATACACCATGGCCACCCCATTGTGTGGGGTGGCCCTGCTTCTTTTGTTACCTCTGCCCTTCTTGCCTTCTACTCCCGATAGTGTACCCACCCTGACTCCTGTGGCTTGATGGTGTACCCATCAAGTCACACTACCCTGAGGTGTGATATCGTAATACGGGGCATTCGGCGTGGCCCCTGGGCGCGCGCACTGTATCCTCTGTGCGCGTCCGGGGACCTAGGTCCCTAAGCAGCGAACGACCGGGCCTGCCTGCGCCGCCCGTTCGGTACGGTACGTGCTGTGTGGCTGTTCGCTAGTGATTGGCTCATATTAAATAAGAATTAATATACTTTTCTAGGTGTACCACTCAGGGCGCACCGTCTGGTGGCGTCCTGAGTGCCCGTGGCCCAGCAGAGCTTACGCTCTAGTAAGCACCGCCACGGGGCGGTGTCCACTACTTTGCTGGGCCTTCTTCGATACCTCCACAGGGTGGTTTCCTACCTTGCTGGCTGGTAAGGTAGCGTACAGTAATGCTCCTCCGACCCCATGCCAATCAGGGCGCACCTGGTGGCCGCGTCCTGATTGGCCGAGTCTGGAGATTACGTAGGAACCGTCAGCACTACTCCACGGGGTCGTAGGTACTGCACTGCTGGTTTTCGGGGAAATCATTATAACAATGTTATTATATTATGACCCCGGGACTCCCCATTCAGGGCGCGCCGTGTAGCTGCGTCCTGAATGATGGTTGGTTGGCGATACCGGGCCCGTGCGCACCGCCCCCTCCGCAAGAGCGGACGACCTGGACGCGCGTTGGGTTGGTTCCTACGGGTCCTCGCAGGGGTCACTTGCTGCTCGCTCGGCAGGCCGCCCCTCACCACCCCCTCCTGTACTCCACCGAGGGGGGGTTGAGGTGGTCTGCCAAGGGTAGGCCGCCCGTGCATGC
>JAUBNZ010000800.1:0-14394 GCA_032355485.1 Bonnemaisonia californica
AACAAGCTGGCCCTTCTGGCTCTGTCAGCGCAAAACACGATCACAGGATGCTGGAGCACGCGCTTTCCGCCCACGGCCAACCACGACGTCCGGCGCATCGCGGCAGCGTACCTCTACTGGGCCGCGCAACAGCGTATCCCCCCTACGCTGCCCGTACATGCCGTCGGCATATCCTCGGGCGCCACAATGCTCAGCGTGCTGGCGGGTGCTGACGACGCACCGCACATTTCCTCGCAGGTACTGTATCTATCTCCGGGGAGCATGCGTGCGTTCAAGACGGCAGGGAGACACTACCCGAATACGCTGCTGGTGCGCACAGCCGGGGATACGACATTGGCATCTTCAGCGGCGGTTGCGAACGCGCGTGGCGCTCTGCTACGTCAGAATGTGCAATTTGCAGAGCAGCTGTCGTTACAGCCCGTGCTTTTGACGCCAGATACGTTTTGGAGAAGGGAACCGCGTTTTACGCGTAACGAGTCTAGGAGCATGTTTTCTCAGATACAGAAAGCTGGCATGCAGCCCTCGGGGGCTTTTTTTCTCAAGCAGGCAAACTTAGCAGCCTTGCAGGGGTCGGAGCGCTGGAAGGATGGCGGCTTGGGGCTTATGAGAGCTGCGCAGCAGATTGTGCGTGTTTCCAGAGGCGATCATGAGGTATCTTCGGAGTATGCAGGCAGCATAGCGAAATGGCTTGTTTCCCACGTCTAGTCAATTTCGTATTACCATATTATTATTTTATTATTTACATTTTTTCTTGTCAACTCTATTCTCTATTTTCCTTAATTAAAACCCCTATTGGGGTTTTTATGTCTGTGTACACATACTGTATACGCGTGAAGAAAATTGGAGAAATAGCGAGAGGCTGTAAGCGACGCGCGCGACTACTGTCAGCACACCGAGCGTCCCGACTCTACTTTGCCGCCGCCGCGCCCCTCCTTGCACGCCAGAGTCCCTCTGGCATGTCTATTTCTCTCCCCACCCTCCCGATCCCCTATGTCTCTCAACATGTCTACTCTCTACTGTCTTTTCTGTATTAGCGTTACAGCGCACTGTACCGGGCGCGTCATACGTGACGCCTGGATACCCGCCTAACGGGCATCCTTCATTGACTTGAATAAAAACGTGCGTTTACTCTTCATTAAGGAAAATGGATTCATACTTCGTCCAGTAATGAATAAGGACGGTGCTGAACAAAGGGAATAAAGCATTATAGCATTGCCGCGTTTCAGAGCCCGTCACCAGTAATACGTGGTACATCCAATACGCGAATACCTGCAATACGTGCAACATTTTTATTTTCATCAGTGCTCGTCACTTCAGCCGAACGTCACGAAAACACATATCGACCAAGTAACCTCAGCGAGGCTACAGGGGCGGGACTCTGCGACTTCGTCCCCAGTCCGCTGGACGCCTCAGAGTCCAAGGTCGGGCCCAGTCCGGCAGTCCTGCATTGATATCACACAATCTGTATAATAGTGATTGCCCATTAGGGCGAATGTTTGATAAACACGAAATCTGACCAATAGAATTTTGAGGACGAACATGTCTTCCCCTCCGGCGATACGCCAAGTATTTTCGGACGAACGCTGTTTCTACCCCCATACGGATAGAAGGTTTCAGGTCGCAAGTTGCAGAAAGGCCCTTTCACAGATCAAATCCACAAGGTCTTGAATTGGTCTTCGCAACACTTTTCAGCTAGAACCTTTCCAGACATGCCATACCAAGAGTACCATTGTCCAGTCTTCCATATTTGGCCTGAAACTGCTTTCCACTTGACAACCTAACGGTTCATGCTCTCCCTATCCCATCCTAGCCGTCCAATTCTACTCAAAATGCCAAGCGTTGCTGAAGATGAAGATGCTGACGCCGATCCCAGCAACTCAATCTTTTCCTGAATGGCAGCCACAAGCCGTGCCTGCTCTTCCCTATTTTCACAGTTTCGCAAGGCTGCCTCAATCCCATCCACGAATCCGTCCTTCGATGCTTTGCAAGATGACTTTATCCTCGATGAAACGCGTGCCGTTCGGATCTTTTCAATTCGCTTCGCAATCGCGTCTTCGTCAACCACCAGCCACTGGAATACCCATCCATCCCCTTCATCATACGAGCCTTGATCACCGTTTTCGCTGTACTCCGCATCCATACCACCGTTCTGCACATCATGTCCGTTCACTCCGTTTTCCATTCGATAATCTGCAGCCCACTTTCTCAACAGTATGTTAATCCTTTCGGCTGACAGAGTAGAGTCTGCATCAAGGCACATATTCATAACACGCGTCTCCGCCAGACGGCGCTGCAGACGCCAGTAAAAGAACGAACGCGCCTCCTGCCATTCCACAACCTTCCGGATAGCTCCCTTTGCAAGCAATCGACCGGGCGTATCGTGCAAGCCGCAGAATGAAGTAGCAACGTTGCGATAAACTGGAAGAATCTCAACCTCACGATTATAGATCGCTTCATGGATTGATTGCTTTCGCTCATCACTCAGAACACCACCAGATTGCTTACCACTGGTCAACTCTTGGTCAAGTTTGCGCAATTCTGGGTCTAGGCGATGCATCGTTTTGATGATGTTTCTTCTTCTGTACTTGACGTCAACCGTCCCCTCCGGTTCCAGTACACCACCTCGTGCGGTCGAATCAGCGTACATTTCGATCATGCTTGGGTTAATGAGGGTATCAAGAACAACCCACGCTCCACCACGCAGCTCACCTCCTGGTGGAATATACACGAAAACTGGCTGTTTGTAGGCCCTTAACGCATCAACAATCTCCGATCCAGTTTTCAGAACTTCATCAAACATGTCACGCATGCCTCCTGAAAATCCTCTCCAATTAGCCAGAATGAACAGAGGAAGACCTTCACGGTCAAAGTCCCTGATTGCTTGAGCAGTTTTCGCAGCAGAATCTGGATACCAAACCTGCCCTGCTTGAGTGACCACTGTTTCTCGAGTGTCCGGGGATGCTGGATCTGCTGGAGTCATAGATTCTACGGATCTGGTTTCCACAGCAACGACACCTGTCGGGATTCCTCCCAAGCGAGCTCTTCCCACGATCACTGTCTTGGCCCATCCTTCCAAGTACTCCCTCCATGAATCTTTGTCAAACAATCCCCCGAAAAATTGATTA
Organism: Bonnemaisonia californica; assembly: GCA_032355485.1. Taxonomy (NCBI): domain Eukaryota; phylum Rhodophyta; class Florideophyceae; order Bonnemaisoniales; family Bonnemaisoniaceae; genus Bonnemaisonia; species Bonnemaisonia californica. Next base: position 3,126 of record JAUBNZ010000800.1, read on the forward strand.
GTACCACTGTCACCATCTTCACCTCCTATGAGGCTGCGTCTTGGGTCGTAGGGTTGACTGTTTGCTGGCGGCTTAACAGAGATTGGCCGTGCGACAGGATCTCGAGATTCAATAACAGGTAGAACATCTCCGCGAACCCTTGGAATATAGCTGAGCCAGTCGAGTATCGCACCCACACCTTCGACATCATCTGCAACCACGGAATGCGTCACTCCATTCGGGAACATCACCTTCGTACCTCCCAGCTGTTCATTGCTCATATATACTTGATGTCCAAGCACCTTGTTCAAAGCTGAATAACCTGTCAAAATGATAGGTGCAGCTGTTACTTTTTGAATCACCCTCTGACCCAGTCTGACGAGATAAGCACCAATTCCAACGGAGCGAGCAGATACATATGTGATCGTAAAGATTTCATCGTACGCAAGTGACGTTTCTCCAGCAATGAGTCCTGAGCCCATGAGATTCTCTACACCAATTCCATGTTCATTCCCAATGATGCCAGTGATTTCTCTCAAAGAACCGTCTAGCCTCCGTCCTGTTTGAACAGAGGATGATAATGCGGACACCTCGCTCTCGTCGATCGCAAGGCTCTTGAAGCCTTTAGCAGGGACAGTAGGGTCTATCCATTGAACCTGCAGACGATCTCTAACCTCCTCTGCAACTCCAATCCTTGCCCCAGAATTTGCGGCTAGGTAGATGCGAGGTATCCGTCGTTCTCTGGCGAGTTTCGAGGATGCGAAAAATAGGGCATCTTCCTCAGGTCCAAATGAACCGCTCTTGAAGGTGATATCATTTGCGATTATGATAACTTCTCTTCCATTTGGGTACTCAGGGGTTCTCATCTTACAAAGCCATGCCACCATTCCTATGTCATTGCACCCCGGCTTTCTGTTAGACTCCACAAGTTGAAAGCTACCCATATCTCCAGGGGAAGGGAGGATTAGCTCAGTAGACTCAATCAAATTGCCAGGGATTTTGTGACGACGGAATCCTCCCAGTAAGCGCTCCTCAGAATACCGACGCCATAGGAGTTGAAGTTGCTTTGTGAATATCTGCAAAAAGTCGTAGACATAGGTAGTCTCCATGGCTTGGGCAACAACTCGCCTTCGTTGAATGCGGTCCATTACGGGATATGGCTCTGAGACTGGCGACCCATGAAGGGAGCCAGGGCTTTCCTGTGAGAAGGAAATCAGTTTCTCCATTCCAGAGTTCGGATCTGTTGTCTCAATGTAACTTTCCACCTTGAGCATGTGCCCAGTAGGATTGGAAAGGAGAAATCGGAGCGGTATTGTAGATTTCGACCCTAGCCCATCCGTAACAATCGTAGGGACCTTAATTTCTACAACAAACACGCGAAGGCTCCAGCAGCGATTCGCATATCTCTGGAACATGCGACGGCAAATAGCCTCTACATCATCAATCTCAATCTGTACAGGTGGGATCACATTGAGAAAGATGTGATTGAAATCAGTCCTTCGGAATCGACGATCGCAACTGGCCATTTCTACGGCATCCAACGCCTCGACAAAGGCCCTTTCCGCATTTGGAATCGATACGATGGCTCCCGCACTGGACGTGGCGAATATATCAGCCTGCCTGATGACGGCCCTGACAAAGAACCTGGCATCAATATCTCTGTCAGATCTACTGGGGGGCTTTTTGGCCTCCCGTGCAGTCGCTGCTGGTTTTTGTTGCGGATGACCATTCCCTGGGTTTGCTTTTGCTGCTTCCGGATCGTGGGGTTTCCCCACCACTCCTGGATGCTTTGGAGAGCCTCCCTCCCTTGGCAGTCCATCGCCAAGAGGAGGGCGCTTAGCAAAACCTACGGAGCCCTCATCCTTCTTCTTCCGGGTGGTGGATTTGTCTTGCGCAAAGAAAACATGAACAGAACGAGTAGGATATCCAAATCGGGTAATTGAAAAGTTGGACAAGCGGGACAGTTCAAGCTGGAAAGCCATTGGTGGGTCAATGTGTCGAAAAATAGGATCTTCTTGGAAGTTATCTCGAACTCGGAATGTATAAAAGCCAGGATATGTTACAGATTCGCTCGACGGGGTTGGAGCTACGATAAAGGAAATAGTTTTCAATCCAGCCTTCGAAGACATTTCCATACGACTTGCCTTCGCGCGACAGAAGGCAGATAGGCACTGGCTAACAACTGCTTCAGAGGCCAAAGGGTCTCGTGCCTTATCGTTATGCTCGCCATGCTTTTCCTCCTTGGAAGTTTCTTCTGGTGCATCAGCACCATTCATGTTGCTCAGGGCAGAGGAATCCCATCGTAGTAGCACTGTCATGACGTTGACATCTCTTGTCGGTGAGCCTTCCGAAGAATTGGCGTGGGTCTCCAGAATAGCGTCAAACTCTGATTCCATCGACGACCAGTTATCAAATGCTGCCAAGAGACCCCTGCGATAAGGTTCATTATCGAATTTATCAGAGGAACCTCCTGGTGCCTGAGATAGATTGTCGGCCGAATCGAATGATGGGATGCCTCTCGACATTTTTGGAGCACCACCGTTAGAATTTGACATAGACTGCGCTATAGACGCCGGGGTGCTATGGTCCGATTTTAGAAAGCGAAATTGCCATTCAGCCGTTAAGGCTGAGCCCTTTAACACCCCCATACCAAGAGACACGGACAGATTGGCAACTTCATATGCCCTGTAGGACCTCAGTAATTGCACCTGAGCAGCAATTTGCCTTACTGCTGGTGAAACAGAGTTGGTTTCAGACGGTAAAACAAATGCAACAAGAACATCAAGGATAGATTCACTTAGACCAACGACGCACTGGATAGCCTGGTCCTTGAGGGTCGGTGATGCATCAACAATCTCTTGGAGCTGCATACCAACAAGGGCTTTCCTCTGATGGAAATGAGGCCTTCTCAGATCTGCGAGCATAAGACGTGCTCGGAGAGCAATGTCTGAGTACTCTGGTGCATATAACTGACTTAGTTGATGTAATTTGTCCTTGAACCCGGCTGTCTGCGCGTTGTCTTCCGCCAATATAGCTGCTGGAGCAGGCTTCGTCAGCGCTTCGAGAAAGTTGACAAGGACTCGGTTTTTTTCTTTGAGTTGAACATGGGATGCTGCGACCTCGACCAAAGCAGAAAGGTTATCCTTGTTTCCCTCTCTGAGTTCGAACAATGCATCCCCGGCGTCCCCACTTCTTCTTGCGAACGGTTTCTCTACATTCAGATAATCGTCCAGCAAAGCTGTAACAGTAGAAGAAAGGATACTTCCATTCGCATACTGAGAGGCAACAAGACTCAGCTCGCTAGCCGCAGCAATAGGCTGACAGAGCTCCCTGATATGTGAAACGGCACCAGACACCACATTCACCAGATGTGCCCATTCCTTTTTGACAGCATTATGAGTCAAACCTCGCGTTCCAAATTGGCCGTTCAAGGTCACAAGACCATCGACCTCATCATTTTCATCAACTCCAGTAGCAGATAATATCATACGCAGTTCACTCTCGACTGCCTCGGCTACGTCTGTTGGAATTCTTCCAGACAAAGATGAAAGCGACTCTCTTATTTCACCAACACATACTCGAGGATCGTCAATAGCATTCATGAAATCATGGAGAGCATCTTGGTTGGCGTCAAACCCGCGCAGAAGAAGTTCGGTTTCTCTTTTTGCGGAATGGTAAAGCTGATGTGGCTTCGAGCCGGGAGCGTGAGGAAGATCGTACAAAGGAAGACTTCCTTCAAAATTTTCTGCTCGTCGAACCTTACTGGGATCGTCGAGTTCGAGACGAGCAATAATATCACCGATGTCCACTGCACTACCTTCCGTACCTATCAAGGTTATCTTTCCCGCTTCTGGAGCAGATAGAGTTAGATACATCTTCATGACCTCAAGCTCAACATACGGTTGTCCAACTGTCACATGGTCTCCATTGTCAACCAAATAACGCACAAGCTTTCCGCTTACAGAGGACGCAAGAGTAGTCGGGTCATATTCCTTTGGAAACAGACACGTCTTTCCTTCAATCGAAAGACGAAGACCTGCTGGCTCTTCACGAGCATAACAAACATGCGATCGCCCGTTAGCAAGCGCCAACTTCGCGCCATCTGCCAGAGTGCGAATATCTACAAGTACGCTCTTCTCATCGTTGTCCTTAGCACTGCGGATTTCATTTGCCAGTCGTACTCTGAAAGCTGACACGCCTGATCGTGTTACACGGAAACAGTATTTCACATCTTCGTATATCAACTCAACTGGAAAATCAACAAGGCTTCTATCCAGTGGTGGCAGCTGTCCCCTCTCTAAACATTGCGTAAATGACTCTGCTCGCTCCGTAAAGACCATGTGGGCACGACAAGCCGCTCCGATGATGACGGCTAGATCAGTCGGGGGCTTCTCAGCAGCAACTTTGTTCGCAATCAGACTGTCAAGCCAGGATGTTGTTATTCGGTTTTCGCGGAAGGCTTCCATTTCGAGAATCCTGATCAAGTATTCGACGGTGGTACGAATATCACCACGAATAGAAAGCTCTTTCAATGCCAGTACCATTGATCTTCGTGAGGACTCCCGAGTTTCACCCCAGGCGAATAGATGGCCAAATTGCGAATCAGCAAACTCATGAACGCCGCCGGAAGCGCCGACACTGAAGTAACCCCATACATTGGGAGTATTTCGGAACGTCAATTCCTGGATAGCACCAGATGTGGGCTGAAAGCCTTCATCTGGATTCTCGGCTGTCACACGGCACGCAATGACATGTCCATGAGGAGGCATTGGGGAGAGATGTAATGGCTCTAAGGAATCGCCCATAGTCCCATTATCAGCTACAGATGCGCGCACTGAGCTGACAGGTGATTTCGGCGTTGCTTTCGGCACGTCAGATGCTCCAAGAGAATTATCAGGTGTCAATAACCTGTCCGGAAGGCATAGAAACTTCCGAATAGTAGCGACATTCTTCAAAGGAATTCCCATGCCAATATGGAGCTGTAGAGCAGGAAGGTTAACGCCTGTAATCCACTCTGTCACAGGGTGTTCCACCTGCAACCTTGGGTTCAACTCCAGGAAGAAAAATTCGCCCTTCTCTTTGTCACCTTTGTACAGATATTCGACGGTTCCTGCACCGACATACCCTACTTCTTGTGCGAGGGAAATGGCTGCCTTCTCAAGACCCTTCCATATGTGCGAAGGTGCGGAGACAACCGGGCCTTCTTCGATGATTTTCTGATGTCTCCGCTGGATGGAGCAATCCCTGCCATAGAGTGCAATGGCATCGCCAGTTTCATCCGCGACGATCTGGACTTCAAGATGTCTCGCGTTCTGTACAAGACGCATGAGGAATATAGGGCTTCCTGGTACTTCACTCGCGACTTGACGGTATGCAGTACAGATGGTAGTTTCCTCAAAGACAACGCGAATACCCTTTCCTCCACCGCCTTCAGATGCCTTGACGACGATTGGATAGCCGCATTCATTGGCGACGCGTTTGGCGTGGTCCGCGGAGGTCACGCATGCTTTTTGATAGATTTCGTCGGGCATACTGCCACTTTTCTTGTAATCCACGGACAATCCGGAGCCGGACCAGGCAACGGTGGGAACACCGGCGGATTGGGCAATAATAGTACTGGCAATCTTATCTCCTAGTGCGTGCATGGATTGGGGATTAGGGCCGAGAAACGTGATACCGCGGGCTGAAAGTTTAGCAGGGAGGAGGGGGTTTTCAGAGGCATGGCCCCAGCCAGCCCATACAGCGTCACAGCAGAATCTACCTGCAAGGTCGACGATAAGATCAACGTTTGCAAAATTATGGTTGTTGGAGCCGCCAGGAACGGATGTCCATATGTCTGCCATTCGAACATATTCTGCATTGGCAGCGACATCTTCAGGGGTTGACATGGCAACAAACTCGACAGCGCGCTCATCGCCGAAGGTTTCGTAGCTCCATCGGCGAATGGAGCGGATGGCCTTGACTGCTGCGATACCATTGTTAGCGATGAGGACTTTGCGGATGGCACGCTTTCCGCCAAGCGAGGCAACGTAAGCATCGATAGGATTGGGGCGCTGCGGCGGCACAGCGGTGGTGATGGTTGAGTTGTTTTTCATTGCTCGGCAATGAGTGGAAATGGGCAACGATGCGTTAAGGATCACAAGGCAGCGACCATGAACGATGCAGATGGATGCAATGTAGGCGAGTAGTGTGGTTGTGAAGGGCGAACTGGCTGAGCTGGATGATGGGATGGCGGCAGCTCTATAGGGAAGTGGCTCGACGTCGGCGAAAGCTGTGTCGAAGCGGAATCGAAGGGTGTGTTTTGGGGGATCACCGTGGCAATGGTTTCATTCCATTGGACGGTCAGAGACATGGCACAGGCATTGCTGCATTTCTTTCCCCCACGGTAGCATGCATCAGTTACCATTCGAAGGGGGTCTGGGTGGGCCCCGATCTTGCGTACAGCTGCGCCCTGTGAAGTCACTACGGAAACGGTGCCATCATTGTTTGATTTTTAAAAATTCCTACGGTAATTTCAACAATTATTTTCCTGGATGATCATACCGAAGGTATCAAGTCCTCAGCCCGTTGTTTTGAAGTACATTTTCCGGCCTTGCCCTCTCCAAAAACATGCAATCATAGACCTGAAAATAGACTATCCCATTTAATCTCCGGATATCTGGCACATGCTAACAGGAATGGGACTTGATCCCTAAACTTTGAATATTTATAGATGGCCGCATCTGCTATCATCATGGAGAAGGCCCTGTTCCGGCCTGTGGGCCGCGCCACTTGGCATTTTCACAGCTCGCCACCTTGCAGTGCCAGATGGCGAAAGCTGCTGGACGGTCCCAGATGCATCCCAGTGCTCCCATTGGCCCCCAGTTGGACCCACTTACCCAAGCGGTGTCAGTAATGTTAATTTATATTTTATCTAAGAGATTAGAGAGAGAGAGAGAGAGAGAGAGAGAGAGAGAGAGAGAGAGAGAGAGAGAGAGAGAGAGGAGTCATTCAGAAAAACTCTGCTAATGAGAAGAAGAGGCTATGTGCACGCTCTCGCCCTCAACTCCCAACTGGATGCGACGCAACAGATTGGTTGTAGATATACAGTTATATCCATATCTACCCTTCGGTACATACAGCTTTTCCCTCGAGGGGATCTATATTTTACGTACTGTCCCATATGGTCCTTCCATTACGAGGGTTCGCCCAAGGTAGAAATGTGTGCCGTTTCCATCAGAATCTTCTTCTTCTCCGACACCTGACTTCTCGAAACAGGGACCAGCAACTCAATTCATTTCAGATAATTATATCAAAGACATATTCTGCCGCAACAGGTCGCGTTTATGGACTTCTAAGCGGTGTCATATCAACCAGCTCCTGTTTCAGTTTTGTGATTCGTGGCTTGCCACTGTTTGTATAATCTGCATATAATGCCCCCCTTCCCCCCCGCTCCGCCGAACAAAGTTGGCAACCAAGGGCGTTTCTTAAGTATCAAATCCATTCCATTCTCTTAAATATCCAAACGTAATTGTTCATGTGTGATGGCCCCTTGACACACAGTCATAAATCCCACTGACAGAGTCCTTCGGAACAGAACCGTCTGCCATAGACTGCAGGAATCAACAACGCCAGCATTGATATACGCATTTATACCATAACCAATGCCCAGTCTAAATTGGTACAACAAAAGCTGTACCAATTGACAGCGTGTATTCACGACACAGCACGTCTGTTTGCAGCCAGCTTGGGGAAGGGAGCGAAAAGGGCACGTAAGAAGGTAACGAAGGGTACCACCGCTCCAACCAGGAATGAAATTAATACATGGACGACATCTGGATACTCTGCGCACACTTGCTACAAGAAAATGCTGCTGCTCACTCTCCACTACCGTCAGCAACATCAGACTCATCACGTGCATTCCTGACAACAGGTGCATGCGACTAAAGCGCCACAACATGCAGTGATAAAAGCCGATAAACAATTATTGCAGGCGTCTAGGCAGTCCGCCTGCCTCTGTTGACTGTGCGTATCTCCTCCTCCGTGCATGCTCGCGACAGGTGGAGCTTGCGCTGTGCCAATAGTTCCATCGGTCATTATGCAGAGCAGTCGAGTGCAGAGCAGCAGCAGTTTCGCCCGTGGTGCGCGGGGGACAGTTTTGATACGCGGTTACATGCGCGGTTGCCTGTGCTGGTCGATATATGCAGGGTAGATGAAGAAACACTTAGGGGATGGTTGATGCGGGCATATGAGGGAAGTCAGGTACAAAGTGCCGCTGGGCTCGGAAATTTTGAAGCGTTCGAAGAGAGGGTCGGGTTCAGTGCTCTGGAGTTGACTGGGCACTGTAGTCCACAGGCAGGTCAGGTGCAATGCGGTGAGAATATTGATTCAGATGCGTACAGTAGGTTCCCATTTGTTTCGAACAAATGCATGGACAAGTAGCGAGAACTTTTCTCCACCGGAACCATTTTAAGAGCAATTTAGTGTATCAGAAAGAGAAGAGAGTGCTCTCCGCCATCGTAAAATATCAACTCACAAGAAGGATTGTGTGAGAAGATATGGGGCAGAAACCATTTTCGTTCTGAGCTCGTTTTGTATAGAAAATCGTCCCCTCATCTTCGAACAGGAAAAGAAGAAACGTATAATATATTTGCTTTATTTGAAACATCACAATTACCGAAATTCCACATTTTGGTAGATGCCACATCCCCCTACATCAAGGGGGGTGCGGGAAACTGGTACCCTTTTTATTACTTTCTTATCTTCATCTAAGTAGAACCTATAGAAAACCACAATTACGTACAGTCAACATGTAGTGCACAGTCAGGGACTAAGTTTAGTTTATGGTCTATTTAGTCTATTTTATCTCATATGCACAAAAGTACATACTGTACAAACTATATTTTCAGCATTATATATTTATCTTGTTCAATAGTAGCCTACAGATATGTACATAAAACAATACTGCGAAGTACGGATGAAAAATATATGGGCGGCTGCAATGAAATGAACCCAGCAAACACATTCCGCAGCAACTCCAAATACCACACATGCCTAGACTGGAACTTATTAACGGAAGAATTGTACCTTATACTAAACTAACTTATAGAGCAGTTCTGCATCAGTGAACGATGTGTATTGAGAAAAGGGAATTGTTTGAGTAGGGTATTTCCTTTGTATATTAGTGATAAACAATGGAATAAGCTTCAGAACGAGAAGTCCGTGAAGTCTGGTGATAAATATTGTGGGGAAACGTTGAAATGTGTACAACGAACACAGGGCCCTGTTTAACTATGAAAATACATTATACAAAGAATACTGTAGTGCTTTGCAAGGCTTTTATAGTTCGTAATCGAAGTACTGTAATCTTTACAACTCGAGTAAAATTATTTAGAGGACAACTTCTACGAGTTCCTAGGTATCACCACCCTGCCCATATTCCTCCGTAATGGCTCGAAGTCGCAAAGAAACAACCATTATCTTCGGCGAAGAATCCACTTTTTCACTGTATATTCTTATACAAAAAGTCTGTGCGAAATACAGAAATTTAGTAACCGCGAGAGGGGGAGGAACGTTCCGAGGGAAAGGGGATAGCAGGGGGTGAGGCTAGTTCAATGGGCGCGCGAGGTGGGCCGGACGGTGATGGGATTCCGTAGCGGGAGCCGGTAGCTTGTAGACTAGTTGTAGGGCAGAAGAGTGCTAGCCTTTTTATCTTTTAGGTCGGCCGCGAGCAACTTGATTAAGTATGCTCGCCGCTTTTGCACCTCACTACTGTAAGTTAATTGCTCTAATTCTATTATCGTCTAGTTAATTTCTAAATCGCTATACCGTATTTCGGAATACCCACGCGAGCAACCCCGGGACAGGGTGTCCGAGGTGACAACACGGTACGGCATGGAGGACTCGCAGTTTACCTCGCTGGAAAGGGCTCACACGTGTGCGTTGCCCGGTGCGCCACTGTCGCCACGTGTACGGGTTACCTGGCAGCCTTCCTTAGCCGACCGGTTAACGGAAGTAAAGTCTGAGATTGTATCACAGATCTCCCTCCTTGATTTCGGGCACGTCCTTGGCCCGCGCTGAAAGTAAACCACCTGTGAGATTATCCGTCTTTTTCTGTAATTTTTGGAATATTCCCGTGTCCCGCTTGTGGCCTTCCGTAAAGAGCCAGAATAGATACGTCTAACCCCCATGGAGGTTTGGATTGGACACTACTAATCCCCTTCCAGCGTGTTCTCCGTGCGGATATGCGTTGTTGGTGCGTAGTATCACTGGCCCCTCCTCAAGGCCTATTTAGGGCCAAAGGTCCTGTCCTGGGCCATGCAAGAACTGTCGTGAGGTGTCGCTATAGAACTGTCCTGTAGAGGGCCGGCAGCGTTGTAGAGCGGACAGGGACAGAGGGGAGCAAGGGGAGAGGGATGTTCACGAGAGTGATTGTGGAGGCTCAGTAAAGAGACTCACGCGCGCGGAAGTGAGATTTTAAGGTCCACGAGCCGCGGGTAGGCCGATCCAGGCGAAGGATTGGTGTTCCTGGCACAATTGGTGACGATTAAGGGAATGCGTCGTGAGCAAAAAGCGCCGCGCGGGGTTAGCTGAGTTGTCACGGAGACGGGGGTGAAAGCACGAATGGGGGGTGTAAATCCAATAATCACATTCTCCAATGACCGCGGAGGAAAGCTAGGCGTGGAGCAAAGACTAAGCTTGAAGGATGGTTCCTTCGTGCCTTTAGTGATCGGCCGGCAGGTGAAGCCCGCCGGGTATTAAGTAGGGAGAGGCCCTGAATGTAATGCTGCGTAGCGCATGCCATTACTTTCAGGAGCCGGGCTGGGCACCGGTGCCGTGAGAGGTGCACCGATGCAACACCGAAGGGTGTCGAGTGGCTAGTGTAAGCTAGCCTGCGGTCGCGTGCTCGCTCGCCAGTTGCCCACGTCTGCCACATGGCCGCACTTTGTCAAATGTGTTGTCATGCGCCCATCGCTCGCGCTTGAGGTTTTCCTCGTGGACACGTGTTTGATTCCCTAGGTTTTGGGTGTGGTTTTTGTCCCACACTACCCTCTAACTAAGACTGAGGCATCAGCTCCAGCTGAAGTGCGTGAGAACCTGTGATCCTCGTGGCGCTTCCTCCTTGTGGTGCTCCTTCCTCGTGGCGCTCCTTCCTCGTCACGGTTTGGATCGTTTAATTTTGTCCTGGACAGGTCTGCTTTGCGTGCTGCCTGCGGGGCGGCGATGTCAATCCCCGACTCGCCTGATGGTCTGCTGTGGGCTCGGACCAGCGCTGCTCGAGCAGGGTCCGCGCATGTCCCTGCGTCCGAGG
>JAUBNZ010000801.1:0-14385 GCA_032355485.1 Bonnemaisonia californica
CCTGGGACTGCTGACAGGGCTTACAGTTCCCGCAGCGAGGTGTACACTCCTCCCTATGTCGGGAGGGGTGATTGGTTACAGTAGTATGACCTGTCGGTTACTGTAGTAGTGTCGAGATAATATTGTCCTCGTAATACCACCGAAAAATGGAGGGTCTACAGGAGGGTCGGCAGCGGTATTGTAATGGGCGGCTGCCAGCGATGGCAGCTGCCCATTGGCAGGTTTGGCAGCGGTGCTGCGCCAGGGGTCAGACCCAGTAAGTACCGCACCGGGGCAGAGGTATGCCCCTGTGGGTAAAGGTGGGGGTCCGCCCGCTGGCCATACGTATCCACATGTGCCCCCGGGGCACACGTGGACACGCGGTCATCCTGAGCCAGGTGGTCCCCACCAGGCCGGAGGGGGCCTAAAGCTGTAGGCACAGGTTCCCCCTGGCGGGTACACGTGAGGGGGCCGGTCCGGCGGCTCTGACCCGGAGGCATTGCAGTGCCCCTCCGGGACGCCGCTTATGCACATCCGCCGGCCCCGCGTGGCCACGTGTGCCTGTAGGGTACACGTGGACATGGGGAGATCCGAAGCTCGGTGGTGCTCCCGGAGCCGGATTAGATCCATAGTTATTGGATACACGTTTGCCTTCACAGGTACACGTGTTTTTCCAAAATAAATAAAAAATATCTCGTAACCGCAGAATTACACAGATTTTACGAGAGCGCTGGCATATATAAATCTGACAATGTGGTGATTACACTCGGGCCGTGGCCCGTATAGTAGCTTGGAGGGTAGACCTGGGCACGGTCCGGTGTTGGTCCGCAAAATGCAATATAATAGAAACACGAGGCGAGCCGCCGTGGTCCACGTAGAAAATAGGACCCTCCGAAAGCACCGTAATTTAGCAGTGGACTGAGGTCACGGTGTACTTCATCTGAGAAAGACTGGACCGTTAAATAGGACAAATGCTAAAGGACCGAACGGCGTATACTTGGAAAAATTCAAAAGACTGAACCACAGATCCCAAAAATAATAATAGCCGGACCACATGCGAATAATCGGACTAAAACGTTCCCCTGTGGAAAAAGCAGACCGTTTCAGTATACAGTGTCTCTAAGGACAAAAAGTCTGCATGTGATAGGCAGAAAGATGATTAAAATTAGAAACACATTTAAATTCTAAATTAAAATACTAATTTAGAAAACCGTACCAAGAACGGAGCAACAAGGTACTGGCAATAGATTCATCCCCCAGAGACGCTCGCTGAGGAGACACAACGTAACCTGCGATTGAAAAAGTACTTTCGCTATCCACAGATGTTGCCTGAACTGCTAAAATACGGCAAGCTACCTTGGCTACATTAGGAAATCGCATCTCACTAAGTTTCCACCATTTTAAAATGTCAATATTCCTATCCCCAACCGCGGTAGATTGCAAGAACCTGTGTATCTCATCATAGGGACCCCAAGTGGACCGCGCTCTTTTTTAGGACCATATCAAAAAAGGAACTAGGTTCCGCCACAGCAGGGTTGTCTGTAGGGGCAACTTCATTGACAGGTAGGTCTACATATTGGCGAAGAACCACACTGTCACGTAGCACATCATTAGAAAGTCGAGGATCGCAAATGCGGGCAATCTCAGTAGTATCCGTGCAAATCAGAGTGCGATACTTGTCAATTTTTTTCAACAGTACCCTCGCAATTTCTTGGAGAGGAGAATCGGGAGTCCTAACCAGCTCATCAAAGTTTTCAAAAGGTGCTTGAATGCACAAGAACTCAGACTTAGGGTTACCTATGTATTCCCAGATTGAGCCTCAGTGATCTTGGCAGCTAGTCCCAAAAGATCGCAAAAACGTTTTGCCCTTTCCCATTCTTCATCGTGGACAGCCTGCCCATGCATTTCCGCAACGCGGAATGTGACTGCATTTAAAACCTTTTTAGCTTTAAAAGCCCTTTTGATCATCTCAAACGAAGAAGACCATCTTGTTTCAACATCCATACCAGGTAGTACAACAGCGGACTCGCCGATCTCATTTTTTAACTACTTCAAAGAGGTCTCTCCGCTTAACGGAGCACCTCACAGAATTTACTAAAGATCTGATTGTATCAATACTCTCTCTCACCAAACCAAAGCAGTCTTTAACAGCCAGATTAATCACATGTGCAAGCCATCGTATGTGAAAATCATCAATTCTAAGAAGGCTTGGGTTTGGGAAACGTTTGAGTAGTAGTGACATTCCCAAAACAACGTCGACTGCATTGTCTGTAGTGATGGAATGAATTTTGGACTCCAGACCCATTTTTAATGAGATCATACATAACTATGGCGAACGCTTCCCCTGTGTGCGGGGAATGAAATCGAAAAAAGTCCAAGAGCAAACTCTTCATAGTCTATTTATCATCGATGTAGTGCATAGTGACAGCCATATAGCCTTTGTAAACACAAGACGACCAGGCATCTGTAGTCAACGATACCGACCCTGAAATATTTCTTAATAGAGCCCTAAGTTCCAGCTCCCTTTCTCCTTTCTCCATAACAATACGCCTCTGAACCGTTCTACGAGAGGGTATGGAACCTCTGGATCTAACACGTTGAGCATCCTTGAAAAGTATTCATTCTCAAAGGCTTCGAATGACTGACCGGAGCACACGATCCATCGGCATAGTTTTCGGTTGAAACGCTCAGTGCAGTCGTTTTTCTGTGATTGCTGGGTCAGAGACAAATCGCCGTTGGTTTTAAATGTCTGCTGGTTGCAGGGGAGCAAATATCCATGCTTGCGTGCATGGCGTGTGAGAGTCGAGTTACTACTGTTGATACCGAACACAATAGAGCAGACGATACATTTACGGCTGAGGATGTCATGGAACTTAGTGAAATAGTCCAACACCGATGTTGACTTCTTTTTCGTTTTGCAGTGGCATCTGAGAGGGAGGATTCGGATGTATCCATAGTGATGGTGGATAGTTATTATTCAATTGCGTTACCTTCTAAGAAAAGTAAAGTCTTATATAGGTAATATTTTAGGTAAAGGAGAAATTCCAGTTGCAGACACATCACGACTTGCGTTGTTGTTTACAGTCAACTTTGGGCAAGTTTTTGGACCATAATGGCACATAAAGAAAAGTACTGACAGAGAGGTCGGAATTTAAATCTTTGAAGGTTTGAAAAGTTTGAATAGGGAAAACGGACGGTGAGCGCATACAGCATCTTTAGTACTTCCGTTTGTAGGTTTTTTCACAATGATTATACATTATGTAACATATAAAAACAATTTTAATCCAAACGCTACCTAAAATTTATACACGAAGAAGCCAGAAGGGAGCTTCGGCTCCAACAACGTCAACTTTGGCTGCATGGTTGTGCTTCAATCAGCAATCAGCATCAGCTGCTCCATACGCCGAGAAAATGGCGCAGCCCTACATTATTCACCCAGACCCCGCTGCAGTTAACCCACGCCTCCAATCCTCCCGAAAATCCACACTCTTGCTTTACTGAGGGCGCTCTATCTCCAGAAGAGCCCCGAGAAACTGTTGCTACACCCTATCAAAATCCATCCCATTGGCAATGCAACAGCCTTCCCTCTCCACCATCGAGTAATCGTACCATGTCCCGTCCAAATACGCTTACACCAGTCCTTCTTCCGGCGCCGCTGCCACCACCTCTTCTGGCGCTGCGATCTCCGGCATTTCATCCATCACTAAATCCTATCTACAATTTCACGTACTGACAGCCCGTTTGGGGAGAGATGCGATGCTAGACGTGTACGGTCCTCGTCACCTCCCTACCCACGTTCCTTTGAACTGTATTCTGCCCATTGGAAGTTCCAATTTGGAACGTCGGTGCACTTATCAAATCTGTCGCCCCTCGCCTGCCTCCATAACTAAAATACACTCGAGACCCCGAGAGCGGCAAGCCCGACAACCCCTAGTGCGCGGCGGACAGGAGCGCCGCCGGAGGCCCGCACCGTATAATGCCACCACCTGTATTTTCCTTTGTCACGCCGCTGCCGAACTACATAATGCTCTGTCCATCGTGTGCATTCTCTCTCCCTTCCGGATTCGCTCAACCTCCTGCCCTGCCCCGTGCCCTCCGCTGTTTCGACACTACAGGTATCTACCAATGTCGGCGATTCCCCCAGCTCGCTCCGCCGGACGGAACCACCCCCGCTGCTGCTCCAGGGCGGCCACCACCCCATTAGACACGATCCGACTTGCGTCGTAGCCACAGCGCCAACCCCGCTACGCATAGCCAGCCGCCGCCTCAGGCGTTAGTCAGCCCTTGCCTTGGACGTGTACGAGTTGGCACTGCGGACTTGCGATTGGGGAGAGTTTTTGTACGGCTGCAGCTTCTGTCAGACCCCCCCTCCCCCCTCTCTTTCGCACTTCTAACATACATACGAACCAGCCATTACCTCATAAACAACCCCACCTCGACCACCCCGAGCGCATACAGTATATATCCCCAGACAATCATGATGCCGTTATGATTGTCTGGGGGTATATACTGTACATATATCCAGCCAATTGGGGATTGTGTATTATCATAATGTATTATCATAATGCACCATCCCCAATTGGCTGGATGGACCATTTTGGTCGTGTTCGAGACAGACCGGTCCCCTCTAATAGATGGAGGACCGGACTTTTTAATATGTGGTTTAGCGTGGACCGGACTTTTTAATATGTCGTTTTGCGTGGACCGGACCTTCAGAACTGTTTTTTAAGGGACTTTGCTGTGGATTGGGATTTCTGTGGTAGGACTCAGCTAATATTACTCAAAACATTCAGTACTTCTGACGGACCGAGGGGGAGTTTCTGAAGCCCGAGTTTTTGTAATCGGTCTGGTCCCTGAACCGGTCCTCAAAAGACTGCGGACAGGTCTACAAATGAGCCAAGCATTCATCCAAATACCGTCTCTCTCCCCAATATCTCCTTCTCAATTTTCTCATGGGCCCGAAATTCTACGGAAATTTGCACTTACTAATTCAAAGGCATGAATCCTGGCTAGGCAATTCCCGACTCGGTTCCTCTTCCGACGAAGTAGTAAATCTGCTGGCATAAATACGAAGGCGATTATTCGTGGGATCTGTTGGCGACGTAAAAAACACAGCTTGCGCATGGGCTACCCTCTCGACGTCCAAGCAGGTATGGTTTCTTTCCTGTGCCATTGCTTATCTCTTTCTCTTCCTTTCGACTGCAATCATGTAGTTTACATCGTTTGGATTGCGTACTAACCTGCCCTCCCTTCCTCAATCCTACCCGAAAGATGAAGAGCACCGCGGCCTGCGCTTCGATATGCTTCCTCCGATCCTAACCTAGTATGTTACACTTACAGCGCTCCTCTACATCGCGATATCATTTGTTTCTTTCTAAATTTTCATGCCTCTCTACATTCTCCACAATAGAAGAATAGCGAAGCGGCCTGCACGTCGCCTAACACCTCCCCAATCCTAACCAGGTATGTCAACTTCCCTGCGTTTATTGCTTTCTAATCTTCCATCCCTCGAATTATTCTACACAATGGAATTTTATCGCGGCGGCCTGTACATCTCCTACCAGTCCCCAGTTTAGCATTCCCCAATCGTAACCCACTACCTTTCCCAGCCTGCATTTGTATCTTTCTAAGCTTTCATCTTCTCTACCTTCTTCGAATCACAATTTCAGCGCCGCGGCCGCAGATTGACCGCCTTGCATCCCAACCCGGTATGTTTCCCTCCCAATTCCATTTACCGCCTACTCACCTTTCTTCCTACTGCTTTCCTCATTTTTTATACTTTTCCAATGTTTTCTTCCTTCCGACATTATATGTCTGAAGCACTAATCGCGTTCTACCTCTTTCCTAGCGATACCTTTTCTGCTGGCGCTTCCCTCACCTACCTAAGTTATTAATTTCGGTCTCGTCTTCTTTCCTCCCTTCCCGCTTCAATAGTCTCCTCCAAACGCTCTTCGTGTCGATGATAATGGAATCTACCCGATATTTCCGCTGTCCCATTCCTTCCCCACAACTCTACCAGAATAGACGCAATAAAATGTCATGGGAATACTGGTGTAAGATGTCCGAGGGTAGTCCGCAGGAGCAGCAGGTACTTGAACTAGTCTATTGTATTTGGTAGACTCGTATTTGATTGATAAACTATCCTACTACAAAATCAATATAATACCGATTAAGAAGGCATTGCCCATGTGGAGGCACCACGCCATGGCCCTGGTAACAACGCGTGGGAAGATGCTGACATCACTAAATCCGCATTCCGATCCAGCATCATCCATTAGTCCCCGTTCCTGTTCTCATCTTACCATTAGGCCATTTTCTAGGATTACTACTAAAACAAGGTTCGGCATCTCTGCTAGACAAAACGTTAAACAACAATAGACCATTCTGTCAGACAGCGCTAAAACCAATGTTCGACCGGTCTACCAGAGAAACACCTAAACTAATGCTCCATCGTTCTACCAGACAACACCTAATCCAATGCTCGACAGATCTACAAGACAACACCTAAACCAAAGCTCGGACGTTCTACCAGACGACATCCAGAAAATATGTTTCGGGAAAGTGTTTTCGAAATTTGGCAATTACTATGACAATGGTAAGGTACGGGTGCATTCTGCAAATTAACCACTTTTCCGCAACTGGGCTCACTGTTCCTTTTCCTTTTCCTTTTTAATTTGGTTTATTTTAGAGAGTGTCCAATATGCCTGGGGGGCACTGCGGCTACTCTGCATTTCTACTGTGGGGTATGCTAATGTAATGTTTTGGGAGCATTACAGCGTTCGACTTGTGTTCCTCTCTGCTTTCTATAACCTACATATGTCATGTGAGCTCTTCGGTCCCTTATTTCTCATTTATTGGTGTTTGTTTTTCCCTTTTCTTTTTCCATTGTTTTCCCCTCTTTTTTCTTTTTCCATTGTTTTCCCCTCTTTTTTCTTTTTCCATTGTTTTCCCCTCTTTTTTCTTTTTCCTTTCTGTTTTTCTTTTCTGCGGATTGTTTTGGGGCTTTTTCAGCCTCATCGTACTTAGATGTCCTGGCTTTGGTTGACCAACACGTGTGCTTCCTCGACCGTTGTCACCGCCGGCGCCACTTCTTCCTTCTGGTCTTTCGTCCACTTCGATTGTGGCATCGCCTCTCTCAATGTCTTAATCGCGTCTTGGTACTGCTCTTTTGTCCTTCTTGCCTTGTAGTTTTCTGTCCTTGAGGGGCGCGTTCTATGTTGGGAAGGTGTTGAAAACCCAATGCGTCGCTGTCGTCCGCGTTTTCGGATTCCGTATTGAGAACACGGGCTGACTCTCCCTGTCCGCCAGGACTGGGATCGGCCGCTTGGCTACAGCGTTCAGTCTCTCTGCGTTTGCCTTTGTTTGTTACTCGTCGCACTTCCCTGGCAGGCCATCAACGCGCCTGTCTATGTATACCGCTTCCAGGTCCATGTTGGCTACTTTTTTGTCACTGCTGCCTTAGCGTGCGTTTGCAAGCCTCTTTCTCGCCCGCTGTTCCATCCGTTCGAATGGCAGGGCAGCTCTCGTCACGTGCGGGGCTATATTACACAGCGCGCGTGCTATGGGTATGCATCGGGGTGGGCATCTTGCCACGGTCGCTGATATTACGGGCATCTGGAGCCGATCGTAAGCTTTCCTTGTCTCGTCGTTGTGCGGTGTCAGATGTATAACATATTCTGCTATCGGAATGACCAGGGCTTTGCCTATCCTTGTCGCGGCTGTTGGGTTCATCCGCGTTATCAGCCCGAGGCCCCTCAGCGTTTTTAGCTGCATCAGGGCCCCATTACATCTGTCTATTATTCTCTTATCCTGCACTCATTAGCTGGTAATGGTTCCTCCGAGATATTTGATCTCCTCCACTGCTTCTATGTACTTGTGTGCAATCTTGTGCACCGTTTGGTGCCCGTTTTGCTTTTGGGTAAAGCATTTTTGGGCGCTCCATTCCATCTCTACCTCTTCCGCCCATTTCTTTAGTTTGTGTAAGAGGTCTTGTAGTGCGGGTGGTGACTTCACTTTTATCTTGACGTCGTCTGCGAACATAAGTATCCCCATTCTAGTTGTAGAAGTTCTGCTTATCGCCTAGCACCTCGTTGGCGTATTCGCCCATGAACTTATTGGAGAGGGTGGTGCTTGGGGGTCCCCCTGCGGTATCCCTATGTGTATCTTGCATTTGGGTTCTCTGGGCCCCCTTCCGATCAGCGGTTCGTGTAGTTGCAATGGAGCTCGGCTGAAGCAGATACGCTACCATTGGAGCTAGGTTCTCCGGTAGCTTCTTCTGGACCATGGCCATGAGTCTTCTCCTCGGCACTTTGTTGTAGGCCTGTTTCAGGTCTAACACTGCGGTGTGCCACATCCCCTTCTCAGTGAGGAACGAGCTCCTGAGGATTGCTCAGTCCACCCCTACTCCCGATCTGAAACTGAGCTGAGATGGGTGGAACTTGTAGACACGACGGATGCCTATGTCGATTGCTTTGTCTATGATCTTTCGCATTTGCGATATCACAGAGATTGGGCGGTACTTTGACGGGTCTGTCCTCTTCCCCTTTTTGTAAATAGGCACTATCAGTACCGTTCTCCATATTTCTGGCGTCTATCATAGGTCTGCACATCTCTTCCAGTAATTCCGATATCAGTGCTGGTTCTGTCTTCAGTCCTTCCACAAACACATGGTCCAGGCCAGTGCTTTTTCTCGTTGGCACTTATCTGATGACCTGCTCTGTCCTTTACTAACTGGTTGTCCACTCGAAATGGGGGTAGTTGTGGGATATGGCCTTCACCATTCGGGGTGGCCAAGTGTTGTTCGAATGCTGAGAGTTCCAACTTTGGTCCTGTTGTCGTGGTTGTCCTCTCTACTCTTTTCTTCTGTCTGGCAAAAAACGAGCTAGTGTTATCATTGCTGCTGTGGCCGGTTGTTTTAGTAACGCGTCCAGTTTGGCCTTCTCGGTTCTTCTCGTGAGTGATCGGAGTTATCTTATCACTTCTTGTTCACAGAGTTTGTAGTTTTCCCAGTCCCCCAGAATCTGTTCCCTCCTGGCCTTTCTGTATGCCTTGGATCGCACTCTAATTTCCCGTCTTATTGCTTTTGGCAGCCGCGATGTGCATTTCCTTGTATTGTTGTACACTGCTTCTTCCTCCCATGGTTTCATTACCACTTTTTTCACCTCTGTTATTGCTTCCTCCAGCTTGATTGCCGTCGTTGCTTCCCGCACCTTGTGCTTTAGCTCTGGGACTGCTATACGGTAGTGCGCCGCAGCCTGCTCCATCAGTTCTGAGCAGGACCGCTGATGGTAGGGGACTGTGGGTTGTGGGCAGTCGTCTAGTAGCTCACTTTTTTCCATTGCATGCAATGGAACTGTGAGCCGAATTGCAAAAAAGGTTAGTTAATGGCGACCGGTGCGTCACAAAGTATTGGGAAGAAAAGGACAGATGTATTTTACCAGAATCAGATATACGGTCTCAAAAATACAAAAACAAGCAGAAAATTCTCACTCATTCCCAAGAAGATGCTCATGGATCTCCCAACCGCCAAAGTCATCGATACCAGCAATCCCCTCCTCTCTCCACCCCGACTGCGAAGTCCGGTCGTCACTGGCGTTTCTCTGCTGAGGAGGACACTATCCTATTTCGCAAAGGAGCTACTGAAAATGACCGCATAGCAGCTTTCAGGAATTCGCGTAAGCTTTTCGAACAACCAGCGAGTAGAACCAACGAAAATCCTTCTGCTGCCCAGAAATCGAATTTTAAAAGCGCACCGATAGGTATAAGCGCTTTTAAGATAGTTTGGACGGCAAAGATGAAGCTAATCAGATGTTGTAAGTTGTAGAGTCGGACATAGGCGAGATGGAAGAGTTGCTAATGGAGATGCGAGAATCTCGCATTGATCTTACCGTTGCAAAGGATGCGAAAATTACTGAGCGGCGTGAAGCAGATCATACGAAGGAAGAGATTGGCACGGCTGTGGTTAATAGGGCGTTAAAGCGAAGGGCATCGAGTGGTGTTAGTCATGATTCTATCGATTAAGGCCCTAAAGCGGCAAGAGATTGAAGGGAACGGGGCGTGTGGGTGATAGCGGAGAACTCCAACGCTTCAGTGAACACTTCCCCAACGAAGAACTGTCTCGGATTGATTTAGGGCGTGAGAGGCTCGATTTCTAACGGGCGCCTTGTGGGATAGACTCTGGGGACACTAGCCTGATCGTTCCGACCACCGCAAAAACAGCGCAGAAATCAACAAGAACTAGAGCTCCAACATTACAAACTCCTAATAGCTTCATTAGAAAAGAAGAATTAAAGTCGCCGATTTTGTCCATTTCGGAGCCAACAAGTCTACTGTTTCGTGCTTCGTTTCAATTTTATTTGAGACTTTTCCGCTCGGGTGGACTCCCTGTGGGGCAAGTCTCCTCGTCTCGGTATGGCAGAATGTTTCTTCGCCCCTCGGTCGCTGGAGCTCCGCCCTCGATCTCAAGGATTGGGAACCCTGCGATATCACCAATTTTATCTTTGTAATCTACGTAGTCTTGTAACTCAGGTGGAATGCAATTAACATACCTAGAAACTTGATTGCGATAGGTGCAGTTACTTACGTTTCTAAGCAACTTCACCGCAAAGAAAAGGGATCCAATGGGTGATTCAAATAGCGTCATCTTTCGCTTATAGTCAACTGTAGCGAATTATAGCCTAACCGCTTTGAAGATGCAGACCACAGTGATGCCGGCCGACGACATGGGCTTATTGAAGTAAACCTGCTTCGCGCTCAGGTTTGAAATTTGAGAGGGTATCTCTATAAGACAGCGCCAATTATTTCCCCAATTCCCGAATATGAAGAATTGATCAGGACCCACTTCAAGCACTTCCGATATGTGCCAATCCAATCCACAGCGGATATAAATTGCCCATTCGTTCCTGAGTCCGTCTATTGGGCCGTATACATTCATGGAAAGCACATCAGGACTGTTTAAAGCTCTGCATTTTAGTGTGCGCTTACTCCTATGACCATTATACGCCAACCTCTGCGCAGCATACCCCTTTGGTCTCACGATTCCGATCACTCTCCCATCTATGAACCCACGAAGTTCGGAAACGAATTACGCTTATCGAGTATGGCTTTTGCATACAAGTTGCACTTCTCTGCCACAAATCTTTAGACATGGATTCCTTTATGATATGCAGCCTTGCTTCCAAATGTGTTCAAGTCATTCCCAGAGTACATCACATATTTGTTGTGAGTGCTTACCGAACAATTCCTCCCAAGTCTTTCCATCGTGCCGGTGAACGGAGGCTCCTTCCTATAATGCATGTGGCCTTTAAAGATGTACATGGAAACCTGTTCCTCTTCTTTCCCTTCTCATTTACTGGTCAAGAAACTGCATTTACCATTCCAATAACAAATTTCCTTTTGAAACAGAATTGTAACATCCCATCTCCTTCTGTTAGTCCGTTGAAGTAAAATTAAATTCAGATAAACCATTTCCAAAACACCGCGCAAGCTGCAATCCCATGTCCTGCTCGTGTTTCGATAACTCCTCTGTCATTGCAGTTAGTGCACTGCCGATTTCAGCGCAGATTGCACACCATTTATAAGACGTCGGCATTTTATGCTGAGAAATGTAGGCCATTAAGTTGCACGACGTTGGCGGTCCATACTTTGTGATCATGCTTTCTCCCGTCTGTCATTTCGAAGACTGCCGGCCTAATCGGAGTTGTCGGATGCTGAAACTACCTCAGTTGATGCTAGCTAAGTTTTACATAAATATAAGTTCTCACAGTCCGTTGCAAAAAGCATTTCTACAAATTCTGAAATTGGTTTTTCAGAAATAGGGTTTCGGCATTTCTGCATTTCTATTTATCATTTCTAAAAGCATCTCCAACGCGCCAGCCTATTTCATCAATAGAATTGCATCGTGTAAACCTCTCAGTGGGTCAACTACAGTATAGATCTTTTGGACGTTACCGATCTATTCTTCAATATATGTACCCAACTTTCCCCTAATGCCCAGTTTGCGTTCTACTCCTTATCAATATATGGCTGCTTTTGAAAGAAACCCATTCCCTCAAAAATTCCGGGCCTTTGCCTCACATCGCAAGCGCAATCAGCTGGTTCGGATTCGGGCATGGAGTTCGAGGCCTTGCGAGAGGAACTGCTTGGCGAAAGTAGCGAAGAAGAGGACGTGTTTTTGTATTTGATGCAACTTTGGAACGATGATTGGAAGGCGTGGCATTGCTCCGCCACAGCGTGTAGGAATACTTTAACACAAACTACTCGTATGATGAGGTGGAATTTGAGCGTAAGTACAGGATTCCGCATGCACCTTTCATCCGAGTGTACAAAAGCGTGGAGAAACAGCCGTTCTTTTTGAGAAAGACAGACGCGTTGGGTAGACCCGGCCTTCACCTGCTTCAAAGACTCACTGCTGTTTGGCACATCATGGAACTTGGGGTACCTGTTGCTGCTGTCGAGGACTACGAACCGATTTCAGAGTCGTCTGCGATGGAATCTTTGAAGGAGTTGTGCAGAGCCGTTGTAGATGATTTCACCGAGGAGTACCTTTGTTGACTTACTGCGCAAGATATGGAGCGCATCCTCAGAAGAAATGCAGCGGCTTGCTTCCATCGTACAGCCGGAATCATCGATTGCCAGCATTACGAGTGGAAGAACTGCGCACACAGTGTTGTGGTGCGTGCAGAGGCAAGGAGAAGAAGCCGGCAATAGTGCTAGAGGGTGTTGCGGATGGAGAGGGCTTGTTGTGGTTTATGTGCTTCGGGTTTCGGGGATCATTGAACGATATCAATGCACTAGATAAGTCGCAGACAATAGGGAGAACCCTGGAGGGTGAGTTTATTCCCCGCATGTCTTACTAATCCAATGGAAGAACACGAAACCTCTTGAAACTTCTAAGTGACCCCATATATCCACCATACCCCATGTTCCTGAAAGCAATCTCGAACGGAGGCAACTCCGCCAGAGATAGAAACTCCTTTAGTGGGCAGGAAGGTGTGAGAAAGGACGTTGAGCGTGAATTTGATATTATTATTGATTGGTTCCATATTCTAGAGCGTCCATTGAAGATTTGGGATGGAGAGAACCTCAAATCGATTCTCAGGGCTTGCTGGATCCTCAATAACATGACAGTATATGTGCAAAGGGATGCGTACAGTATTGATATGTATGAGTTGAGGTTTCTGTTAGAACCATCTGTGGAGAGAGTTTGCGCGACGGATATCCACTGCGAAGAAGAGGACATCCTGTATTCAATAATTAGTGGAGCTTTTCTATCCTGGGCACAACGCATTGCTGACCGGGAAAGAGAGGTCACTGGAGAGCTACTGCTTCATAGGCTCCAAGTATGTTTATATGAGCATCTATGAAGTCTACGAGGAAGCTCCTATAAGATCGCGAGCAATTGACAAGTTATTTGATCTTTTGGGCTTCTTATTGTTCCATCGCAATCTTCAGAGGCTCCTACTTCAGAAGAACCCGCGAGACAGCCGAGTTCGGCTGTCATTGTGAGACTTTTCGCATTCCCTTGCCAGCCGGGTAAATTCCATACTATCTGTGCTTGATCTTCATCCGTTTCAGGGGAGCACTGACTCCCGAACGAGAGTAAATCGGTAGACTCCTCTAGTAGATCCACGCGAAGTGAAGCACTCTCAGCTTTCTTCCATATACTCTCCGCTATCAAATTCTCTTTGATGGATCGTACTTGCTTCAGTGCCACGTTAATCTTCGCTAGCTTCGTGTAGGACAACATAATCTGCGGGAACGGTTATTCTAGGGTCCAAAGTAGCAAGGTAGTATGCCTTGGTGGCAGTAGAAGGAGAGGGTCGGAGCAGCAAACGGACGGCTGATGACTCGAAAATATCCCCATGAGGGGTGATAACGTAGTGGTAGAGAAACGAGGAACCAGGCAAAATCAAGATATACAGGTAGCTGGCCGATAGCTGCGACAATCAATCAATCTGGTTTTCCGCAATCAGCAATCGAAGCTTAAATCCGATGGGTACCGACTGACGCTACAAGTCACAAGAAGGTCCCAATACAACAACACCTGTCTGGGACCACACTCGCTCCGCGTGTGTGCGGGTGTTGACAATCCAATACCTCGGCCGCTAACTGAGGAGGCATACTCAGAGAGGAGAACTTCGCATAAAAGCGCAACCAAGAGTTGTGGGGTCCTGCCTGTCTGGCTGTTGAATTCAGGGGAGGCCGACAACCGCTGAGACATGCAGCGGTTGCCGCCGGGCAATTATAGTTTGTGTCTAAATGTGTTTACACTATTGAAAAGATATTCACGGAGATAGCGAGCCTGCGCCGAGCGTACCGTATACCGACGGACGGAGGAGTTACCCGAAACGGTGACACAATCCCATCCCCGACGATGTGCTACGCACATGCCTCTACAGTACCAAC
>JAUBNZ010000802.1:0-14381 GCA_032355485.1 Bonnemaisonia californica
GTCTTACAACAATTCCTTCGAAAACTTCGATGGAAGGGACCCCATTGACATCATTCGCTTCCTTTTCGAGTTCAAGGATCCGACGGATGCAATGGGGTAAGCGAAGCTGCTGCAGTCAAGCTGCTCCCCTGGTTCCTGAGGGGAGAATCAAAGGCCCACATAACAGCAAAGCAACAGAAGGGAAATCATCTCAGCGGACAAAGCCGAGAGTAAGACTGGCCCCATGCCGTACATGCCTACTCATCCGTTATGCAACGGATGAGGTATTGACAAAGGCATACGATGAGGTGACAAGGATCACCCAACACGAATGCGAAGAGGAGTCAGAATTTTCTTACCGTCTTCAGAACGCCGCTCTCCGTTGTGGCAACGCCTTCAAGGAGTTGGGCTTGGTAAATTAGTACCTGAAAGGTCTCCAACCGGGAATTAGATCCACGGTTCGAGTTAGCCTGTCTAGGTCCGAAGAACAAGAACTCTTGGCTGTTCGTCGGATAGGGCAGGCTCAAGGCGAAACATTCCGTGCTGCGAGACAGGAGAAGAGGCTGCCTCTTTCTTCGACCCGGGAGGGTGCAAGGAAAAAGAAGGCGTTGATTCTCTCCCAGGAAATGGGAGAGCCCGGAACTTGGTAGGATACATTGTCGGAGGTATTGCAGGGAGACACCCACTACGAACCAACGAACAAGATCGTCTTCATGTAGGGGGGACCTGGTAAAAACCAAGGACCACCAAGCCCCAGCAGGCCATCTACGGTAACAGAGACAGTGGATGTAAAGTGGTCAGCTCCCATCCCACCGCTAACTCCTTATCAAGAGGAGTTGGCGAGGAAAATGTTACCCCTACGTGCAGTTTCTTGGACGTGATTGGGGTGCAGGAAGCCAGGGCATCTCCTTTACAATTTCCCGTAATTACCGCCAACGGTAAGTGCGTTCTTAGCGTTCGTGAATTACGTGTACCAGAAGCAGCCGGAACAGGTCCTCATCCGTCAGCAACGACGGAGGGAATACAATAAGACTGGTCGAGGTTATGCCACTTCTCGACCAGGAATACCTCCTAGTAACCCGTCCAAGCTCCGAAAGGCGGAGGGGTTACATCAAAAGAAGGTAGTGGCGTTCATGGGACAAGCTCCCGAACTCTTCCCAGAGCTAGAACAAGACCGCCACAATTCCGAGAGGGGAAACGGGGGTCTTGTTATGAGAGAACTAGGAGAATTTTCTACCTCTTCTTCTTCGTTGGAAAACTAAGAAGGGGGAGGAAAGAGGTGCCAACCTCCCCCTTCAAGGAGATAGGATTGGGCCCTCCATACAAGATGGAGAGCCCCCTCCTGTTCCCGAAGAAGATGGGAAGGGACTATTCAAAGCAGGTACTGTGGACTGTGCCCTCCTATCTATGGCAGCAAGACGGCTCTCCCTGAACACAGGGAGAGCCATATAGTGCGGCGGGTGGTGTTTCTCCTCAAGGAGGCACACTATATAGTTCTAGGGTCCCTCGGCCTGAAGTCGGGGATCCTAAATCCAAAACGGATAGTCATTTGAACTGGGGGCGGACCTATAGTCATCCGAAAGCCCGAACTTCTGCAAGGGTGGCGGAAGTTTCAGGTACCAATACAGGAAGACCCACTTCTCGCGGACGCCAACAGGAATCCCCTCCTCACTACGGAGATTTTTAGGTTAAAGGTTAGGTTGGGAAATAGAACAATTTCTGTTAAGGTATTTGTAGCTACCAAACTAGCCGTACCAGCCATCTGAGGATCGGGATTCCTGAATAGGAAAGTCCGGTGAATCTATCCAATGGATGAGATGATTGAGTTCAATGACGGAATTAAGGTGGCGATCCTGTCCTCATCGCCTTCCACCTCACAAGGAGGGAATGCAGAGGAACAGGAGGACGTACAACCAGTAAAAAATCCACCTTTGGAAACCGTGAATGTATCAACGGACACCGTCCGGTTGGCCCTTGGGGTAACAATACCAGCATAAACATAGCAGGATGTGGAAGTTCGCAGTGAAGGTGGAGGGCTGTGTTACTTGGAGCCCAAAAACTCACTCTATGACAGGCATAGAATGAGGGTAGCTAATGTTTTCTGCGAAATAGTCCCTAGTAGGCCCTTCTCCATACTTCTTGCGAACCTTGGAGAAGCGAGTAAGCACCTACCAAAAGGGACAGTAGTGGCGTATGCTCAACGGAACCCCATAACCCTCTTTATTTCTAAGGAGGAGCAAAAGGGCGCCGATGAGAGCATTTCAAAGACAAGAAAAACTCTGGCAGTGACACAAATCATATCTCCAAATGGGACCGGAGGTAAGGAATCTCCATCTTCATCCGGGACGTCCTCGCTTAAAGGTCGGCACCGGACGAAGAATAGAAAAATTCGAAGGACCAATCCTCGGAGGAACGGCGCGACATCTTCCCCCTTGATCATCGGCGAAGAAATGAGGAAAAATGTGGTCGCCACCATGACAAAGTATGCCAAGATATGGGACAGTTCGCTTGGTGACATTAAAGGCACCGCACACAGAATCAATACCGGCCCTGGAGATAGCCCAGTGCGCCAGGTCCCATATCGTATGGGACCCATATGACGCAAGGCAGCAATGGAAGAGATTTGATCGAGTCTCGAAAAAGGATTCATCGAGCTCGCAACCAGCGAATGGGCCAGTCAAATAGTTCTTGTACCAAAGAAGGATGGACAAATTCGCTTCTCTGCTGATTACAGGAAGCTCAACGAGCAAACGATTGCGGACGCCTATCCTCTTGTGAAGATGGATGATTTCATCGATTCGCTCGGAGATGCAACCATATTCACTACCATGGATTGAAACTCAGGGTACTGGCAGATTCGGGTAAGGAAAGAGGACCGGGAAAAACAAACTTTACGTCCCAAATGGGGACGTATATGTTTAAGAGTCTCTCGTTCGGACTGGTTCGGACTTATGAATTCCCCAGCGACCCTTTAAAGGATGCTAGCCAAGATTCTATTGGCGGTCCGATGGCAGACTTGCTCCCTCTATCTCGACGATTTCATGCTGTTCTCCCGTTCGCACGGAGAACACCTGACACAGGTCGAGAAGGTGTTGTCACTCCTGAGAAATGCAGGAGTGACATTGAAATTGTCAAAAGGCAAATCCTTTCAGACCAAGGTGGATTACCTGGGACACATAATACACCCAGGTAAACTTTCTATCCCTGGAGAAAACACGGAGGCAATATGTCCAGCATCATTCCTGCAGATACCTGCACAACTCGAATCACTCGAGGTGCTCAAGAAATTGTTCATAGAACCTCCGGTCCTGGCTCTCCCGAAGCTGGGAAGGCCATACTTGTTGGACACGGACGCATCTGCATATCCGATCGGATGCGTTCTCCTTCAGGAACAAGAGGAAGGAGAACAAATTCTGATAGGGTACTGGTCCAGAACACTGAACAGTGCGGAGAAAGGATGTTCCCCAACCAGCCGGAATGTCTAGAAGTTTTATGGTCGGTGACCAAACTTCGTCCTTATGTTGAAAGGACGAAGTTCACGGTTCGAACCGACCATAACACTCTCCGATGGGTGATGAACGTCGATGATCCATCGGTCACGCTTGTCCGATGGAGGTTGCGGTATTCATAGTTCGATTATACAATAGTATATCTACCTTGTGGGGTACACCAATTCCGAGATGCCCTGTCTCGATTCCCTACGGAGGGACTCGACGGGACACCGCTGGAAGATGATATGCCCTGTTTAACGGTATCAACTCCCACTGGGTGACTACAACCGAGGGAGTGGACGGACAGGGTACCTCCTCCCAGATGATTAGATCGGAGTAGAGAGAAGAACCGGACTTCTTTGACCCGTACATAGCACGGCGGGCCGAAGGGAGCTCCCTTGAAAAGGGACTTTCCGTGATACTGACATACAGAACTATTCCCACGTATGACCCGATACAGTTAACGGCATGGTTGGAGGAGCAGTAAGTGGACGGGTTTTGCATAGAGGTCCTTAGTCGGCAATCACAGATTAAGGACGCAGCATTCTTTGAGGAAGAAGATGGACGAATCCGCCGTCGAGCCATGCTCGACGGAGCGGTTTAATTACTAGTCCCGAAGAATCTTCGGGCCCGTGTGGTAAACATGTGCCAGCGAAGAGTTCTGGCAGGACATGCTGGGCAAACCAGGAAGTATAAATCCATGCGCAAAACGTACTACAGGCCGCAAATGACTGAAGACATAACGGCATTCATTCGGAATTGCATTACGTCCGCACAGAATCGCTTGCCATTATACAAGCGATCCAATAAGATGGCACTCTTCCCGGCAATGAAGACATTGGAAGATGTGGCCATAGACCTGCTTGGACCTCTTCCCAAGTCCTTAAGTGGGAATATGCATCTCCTGGAGATCTCTTGCAGATTCGCCAAGCTGACCCAGCTGGTACCAATGCGCATGATCACCACATACCATGTAGCGCTGGCGTTCTGCACTCACTGGGTCTTCAATTATGGCCCTCCAAAGACCGTGGTATCGGACAATGGTAGCCAGTTCGCGTCACGCCTTTTCCAGGCAGTATGCCTGGAAATGGGCACGCATAACCTATTCAATGCCACCTACCATCTGCAAAAGAATGGTCACGTAGAAAGATTCAAACGTAAGTTCCTCAATATGGTGAGGAACGACATCAACGAGAACCAGACCGACTGGGATTTATATGCATATGCAATAGCCTATGCAGATAACACTCAGATTGTCGCTCGATACGGACAACATCCATCGAGATGACCCTGAGTCGGCTACCCCAGGAGTTCTCACCTCATCATACGGTGAGGCGTCGGCCATGACCCGACGCCTCCACCAAAAAAAGACTTCCTAATCCGGTTGGCAACGGCTATCGATAGGGCGCGTACTAGACTGTCGATTTCCCAGGCCCGATAAAAGCGGTAATTCGACCGCAGGGTACGGGAGAGCAATCAGGAGCTCCAACTGGGAGACTTCGTCTCCTTGGATAACTCAGAGAAGACGAAGTCCAAGTTGGCTCCCATATCTCAGGGTCCGTACAAGGTCTTGAAGACTTGGCAACGCACTATCCAAATAGATAGGGATGGTGGTGTTCAAAGCGTCAACAAAGACGGATTGACTCCAGCACCACCTACTCCAAGGGCTGGTGGTGAGGAGTAGCACTGGCGACCGGAGGTCATCCCCTAAGGGGATGACCCATTGCCATTTGGAAGACAGAAACTCATCCCTGAAGGGGATTAGCAGTCAATGTCCCAGGACCCAAAAAGTAGGGAAACAAACGACTCCTCATTGGATTATGAGGAGTATGTGGTGGAAAGGATCCTCAGTCACCGTAGGGATGAGGATGAAGAAGCACATGCGTGGTTCTTGGTTAAGTCGGAATGACATCGAGAACCCACGTGGACTCTCGCGGTACACATACCTCCAGAACTCACATCGAGATTCTGGAGGTCAAAGAGAAAGGCGAAAATGAAAGGAAGACCCCGCAAGGAGTCCTCCAATTTGACGCCGCTCCCGCGTGAGGGCATGCGATGGACGTACGACCCATGGATAGGTTGTCCAGGCTTTGACGCACGTCCATGATCACGCGCGCCGAAGAGGACGACCCTACGAGGGGGTTGTCCAGGTTGGACGGGCGACGGACGGGCGACACCGCAGGGGTCTTCCAGGTTGGGCACGCCACAAAAAGGGGCCACCCCGGAAAGGGGGTCGTCTATGTTGAGCGGGCGTCCAAAGGGACGGCCCCGAAGGAGGTTCGTCCGAGTCCCAGTTGGGCGCGAAAAAGAGGGACGAGCCCACTCGGAGGTCTTCCAGATTGGACGCACACCGAAGGGGATGACCACGCAGGGGGTCATCGGAGTTGGGTGCGCAAAGGAGGGAAAACACGAACGGAGGTCTCCCAAGTCGAGCGCGCACGAAGGAGGGACGACCCCACGGAGGATCGTCCAAGATGGACGCGCGCGAAAGAGGGACGACCCCATAACGGAGGGGCCGTCCAGGTTGGGCGCCGGTTGGAAGGGATGAACCCGCGGGGGGTCGTCCAGAAGGAAGAAGACGACCCCTCAGAGGGGTTCGTCTACAGTACCAACAGGAGGAAAATATCGACTCCAAGGAAGTTACGATCGTTCCCCCGCGTAAAATGGCGTCCGGCGAGGGGGCGCCAAGGAAACTCCGCCCGACGGGTGATAGACGACCTTCCGATCCGCGCAAGGTCTTCCAAGAAGAGACTTCCTTCCTAAAGAAGGAGGTGGGGAAAAGGAAGGTAGATCTTTCTTACCAGGAGGGGGAAAAAGACGCAAAGGAAGAACCCTCCTCTGGGTTGGGAGAGGAGGAATGGAGGGGAAGGGAAGCTTCGGAACCCATTGCAATTAATACCAACCCTATTATCCAGTAAGGTTGGTATGATCCATGGGTGACAAGAGCTGTCCCTAGACAAGAAGGGAACAGGCTTCCCCACCCAATGAGAGGAAGATACGAGCTCCGCCTTAGGCTTAAAGCTGGTGGAGCCAATGCGGTCAAGGATGAATGTTTTTACAAATTTATTTTTGGTGGCTGTCTGTCGAAGGGACATCATACTAAGAAAAACACCCTTCACCTAACGGACTAAGAAAAAGGCCCCACAGGTGGACCCGGGGAATAGTCACCTCAGCTAGCCTCTCCCTTCCCCGGCTCCCCAAAAAAGGAATTGAGAGCCCGAAACACCAAACCTAGCATGCCTCTGTGAGGATAACACCTCACGGAGCCTGGGGCGCGTCACTAAACATGGCGGTAACCCTCACCGTACCCACCTTGAGGGGGAAGGTGAGGAAAACCCCCAGCAAAAGCGTTCCTTCCCCACAAAGGGGAGGGGTCCCGTGCCGCCCTAATCGCGACGGCGTTCGGCAAGCGTTTCCTCCCATTGAGGAAGGACACAAGCAAAATACCTAGTCTAATACATCCTCTCCCCTTGGAGAGGATGATAGCAAGTAACGCGGATTCGTACACTCCCTATTCGAGAGAGGGCACGGTGATCATCACCACTTTCAAACCCACATGTGCATGGCGAATACCGAATACGTATCCTCTCTCTAGGGGAAGATACGATTCGTAAACCAATAATGAAATCCTCTCCGCGCGGAGAGGATGTAGCATGTATGCGCGCGTGTCCTCCCCCGAGAGGGACGACATAACTAAAACATCAAACATCTTCTCCAGGTGGGAGAAGATGATCATAAACGAGAAATCTACGTACCCTTCCAATAGATGCGGGGGAGGATACAGACAATCTCCCGCCCCGTCCTCACCCTTCATCGTCGTCCGGGACGTCCTCCCTGAAAAGCAGCTCCCCAGAAGATGAGGAGAGAATCCAGAGGCCACAACAATGCGTCGCCCTCAGATAGGGGAGGCCAATATCCTTTCCATGATCTCCATGGAGAGGATTAAAAAATGTATCTCCTCTCCATGCATGGAGAAGACGACAAAGCATACCCTCTCCATGATTCACATGGAAAGGATGATAAAGAGTATCCTTTCCATGATCTACATGCAGAGGATGACAGAACGTAACTCCTGTTCATGCGCGGTATAGAAAAGAGGACAAAGCGTCTATCCTCTCCATGATCCATATGGAGAGGATGACAAAACGTTACCTCCTCTTCATGCACGGAATGGAGGGGAGGACAAATCGTATCCTCTTCATGATTCACATGGAGAGGATGATACACCATATCCTCTCCATGATCGGTATGGAGAGGATGTGAATACGTATCTCCTCTTTTTGAACGGTATGGAGAGGCTGTAAAATTATATGCTCTCCAGGATTCACATGGAAAAGATAACAAGGTGGGGATCCTATCCATAGTAATATGGAGAGGATCATCAAATACTTCCTCTCCATGATCAACATGGAGAGGTTAGTAAAAACGAACATCATCTCCATACTTTTATGGAGAGGATCATCAGGAAGACTCTCCCCACGTTCAAATGGGGAGGATCACAAAGGAGATCTTCTTCATACACTAAATGGAGAGGATGACATATTGAATATCCCCTCCATGATCTACATGGAAAGGGTATCGAGGAGTGTGTCCTCTTCATCCTTGACATGAAGTGGATGTGGAGAGTCCACGCTCGCGTGTCCTCCTCGCGGGGGAGGACATATTCAAAGCAAGCTAACCAATATATCCTCTCCACAGGGAGAAGATGACAAAGCTGCTTCTAACCTATATACCCAACCCCCCGCCCTAAGAGGGGAGGGGCAGGGTACACAAAACTATATTAGTAGAAAGGACCTTTGCAGACAATAAAAATACCTTAACAAAAGAAGTACCAGTTTATTCCTCGATCATCCTCAGATGGAGGATGATCGAGGGAGGATAGCCCAGGAGGGTAGTCGCCGATTCCCGAATAAGGGGAAGGGAAACATCTTCGACTAATGCCGCTCATACGGGTCATGACGTGTAACAGGGGCATCAGGGGCTGGGAAATCACGTGAGCTGCCGGACCCGGTGCGCTCATACGGGTATTCATAGCGGTAGCCTTCGTTTCCATACGGGACGGAGGCCTATCCAGAAGCACCTTTCCCACCTTGTTGATCTTCACCCCCACCCCTTGGAGGATAAGGATCTCTACTCGAGGAGGAGGGGTGATAAGACTGTTGAGCGCGGCTCGGCTGTTGACCCCCCCTCCCCGAAGGACGGGAGGACCTACCATACCCTGCGAAGAGTAGTGCTTGTTAAACAGCGGGGTTTACCCAGATAAGTATAAGGGGACCTCAACCAGGGATCAAAAGGCAGCTTGAGGGGAGTTCTCTCCTCGCCTATCTCGATCCGGCTCCCGTTCGTCTCCCTGGTCGGAGGGAGGTGGAAGGGTGGGCCAGTGACCCATAATGCTCTTCCAGCAAGGCTCAGGAGGAGCATAAGGGTGGGAGGAAACAGACACACGTTGATCACCCGTGCTTCGGCGAGAGTATCCTTCCGACGGATGGGATCGCCGAAAATTTTCGAACCCCTTCCGATCGGAGGCTAGTTCGGCCAACGTTTTCAATCGACGGGCCTGCTCAGCGTCCACTTCCCTTTGCAGGGAAGCGCGAGTGGACCCGTCCACCATCTCCCACGCCACGACCGTCTCCTCAGAATAAATGAGGCGGTACGTCAGGGAAACAATAGACCCCTAGACTTTTAACTTTCTCTCCCCTTCGGGGAGACATTCATCAGTATTATTGGGACAAATGGCCTCTTGTGCCTTATGGAAGTTCGGTACCCTTCGAGGGTTGGGAAGGGTAAGGGCCTTCTTAAGAGCATCGGCCTCTCGGGCGCAAAGCGCCTTTGCACAGGATTCCACGGGCCCTACTCCTGTGTAATGATGCTCAGGAGGGGAACGCTTGGAACGAGGGACCTGCATCGTCGACTTATTCCATTCCCCTTTCGGGGGATGGCGATCGGTCGACGAGGACGGGGCCCCGCGGCTGTCACGACGAGGCTCCCCTTGTGATCCCCCCTCCCCGTGCGAAAGGGGAGTATGGGAGTCTCGACGGGGTACGGACGACTGGTGGGAAGGTCCCCTCGAGGGAGGAACCCCGCCTAACAACAAATTCTTCCCATCCTTCGGCGTGGGAGAAGGGGCGGAGTCGTTCACCTGGCCCACTGTGGCACGCATGGACATCCTTATCGTTCTCCCAACCTCTCTCCAAGGAAGAGTTTGGGATGATGCAACCAGCTTCGAGACTCTGATGTCTCAAAGCGGGCGATTGACCTCGAGCATTACTTTGCCGCACTCACGGGGTATCACCACCAACTCTTGCATGGTGACTGCCTTGGGGTGCATGGCCATGGCGGCTTGCAGAAGGTGCTCGCTTCGAAGCAGTTAGAAGAACTTGTCGCGAATCATCTCCTACATTCCCTACTCAGTACAACAAGAAGAAAATTATTGCAAGAAGGGAGGGTCATAAAACATGAGGTTTTCAGGGGGTGCTTCACTCCCATCCCACCAGGAAGGGGATGGGAGGGAAACTCTGTTCATCCAAACCAACAGGCACGTAGGTGTTCATGTTAGGCCTCTTCTGCCGAAGGGTGAAGAGACGATAATCCTCGCACGCCAGCTACCGTCGCTGTTCGCTCATCCACCGACGGGAGTGTGTGATGTGTATCCTCCACCCGCGCGAGCGTTTGGGTGGAGGAAGGTGCACCAGGGACCTTTATACGACCATGAGCATCAACTCAGTTGGCGTTTCCTGAAATGGATTATCAAAGAGGATGGAGTTTGCCGCCTCAACTTAATCCGCATCCAGCGGATTAAGGAGGAATATCCGGTCGCATCGCAGGTCATCGGGTATTCGAAGCCGACGGATCGTCTATCGTCCAACAAAGATTCTGGGCCACCTCCGTTTTCCGTCGAGCTCGGCCGAGGCTAGCAACAAAACCGTCCTTCTTAGAAAAGGTAGTTGCTCCGACGGGGGCATCCTCAGGTCTCCCGCAAGAGGAAAGGCTGATGTAGGGCGCCACGGGCCAGTCCAACCCGAGCGAGTCAGCTCCGGGTAAACCCGGAGCCCTCGTGTCGTAGACCCCCAGAAAGTCTCGAAGGAGACCACTGCGGTCCACGAAGGTTGATGGAGGGGTTCACTGAGGTAGGACGTCCCCTCCCCTGCTCGGGGGAGGAGGAGGCATTGGATTGTCAACTGCAGATGCCGGTTGAACGGCTGGCCCAGAGGCAGCGGGTGCTCCTCCGAACTCGTGGGGAGGACCAGAAGATGGTTTCGTTAGCGCTCTTCCCAACTCGTGGGGTGGAGCGCATGAAGGCCTCGCAGATGCTCCTCCCAACTCGCGGGGAGGAGAGGATGACGGTTTCGTGGGGGTTCCTCCCGACTCGTGGGGAGGAACAGATGAATGTTTGGTAGTAGATCCTTCCCGCTGAGGGGAAGGAGCTGAAGAGGGACCCGTTGGAGCTCCTTCCCGCGGAGTGGAAGGAGAAGGAGATGGAATCGCAGGTGCTCCTCCCCATATAGGGGGAGGAGCGGAAGTGGGGTTGTTTGGCGCTCCTCCTTGCGAAGGAGTAGTTGAAGAGCTGTTGGATTTCATGGCAGCCCGACTGCAAGTGTTCCCTGCTGGGGTCTGACCACCACCAAGGGGTGCTGCAGCCCTATATATATAATCACCTTGCAAGAGGTGATTGTTGCTGGATGTAGTCACTTCTCCCTCCGAGGGCGAAAGGTGGCTGATATAGCCTCCCATCCAATGGTCCACCTCCATCTGGGATGGAGTAGTGGCATCTGTCAAGCGCAAGCGGGACGCTTTCACTTGAGGATGGGGCTATGTAGTACCCCGTATAGGGGGGGTACTACGTTAATTTTGACGACGGTTCACGGAGAAGGGTCGTCAACACCCGTCCACCCGCCTAATTCGAATGAATTAAGGCAGATGGACGGGATCAAAATGACTTGGCCATATTAAATCTCTCGCCCTTTGAGGCGAGAGATCAGCGGTCATTTAATTTGTCAAACTGTACAGTAATCCCCCCAGACAGAGGGTGATAGAATGGTTGGTGGGGTTAAAAAAACTTTTTTTGGAAATGGTATGAGAACGGGTTGAATCAGTTCGGAACCGAAGGGATACTATAACTGTAAGAACTCACCCCTCCCTGTAATGGGAGGGGTATACTGTGACTGTTAGCCCTTTCAGCCCTCGAGACGGGTTGGCAGGCAGAGCGCACTATCATAACAACCCCACTGGGGGTGTGTCTCGGGGTATTGAAGTCATTGGCCGACGACAACGGGCTACCAACCACCGACCCTCGTAAGGGAGTACTGGGTAACCCATTAGTATCCTACCCAATAGATGTGCAAGATAAGGGACCCACAACCGCCACCCCTACGGGTGGTCTACATTTTGCTTATTTCTAACGAGATATCAAATCGGCCACCCGTGCCAGGTGGCCCGAAGAATCTTGGGCCACTCAATTACCCTCAGCGAGCTTCGAAGTAGCCCGCTGATTGGCTGACTGAGGCTATGGTGATTTTATCACCTATATATAATGATTGTACTAAGTATGAGCCCCGGAGGGGGGCGCTTCTGCCCAAGTTAATCATGTTTTACTAATGTTCTAGCTTGCGCGCCAAATTCCGTCCAGTAGAAAACATCAGCAGCAGCAAAGCTCAATATCTGTTTTTCCACCTGGCAAGCAGCTATTCAGTACAGTACCGCTAGTAGACACATGGCGCTACAATACTGATTATTTGCATGCTTCTAGACGTGTTGTTAACTGGTTCAAACCGCCTCCCTACTTTTCGGCATGCCTAATCGCTTTATATGTACTACTACTACTGTATAAATACTATATTAAGTGCTATATACCCTAACTACTTCTACTATTACTATTGTAAGTGCTACTATATACTGTACTACCCCGGTGCTACTGTTTTATTAATATGTACTGCTTTCTGGAAGGGTGGGCCTTGTTCAGCCCCCCTGGCCCAATTCGCCCATGCAGGGCTTCGTCTTCCGCGGGGGTGTGGGAAGCGAAAGCAGGGCTGCAAAGAATTGGGGGGGGGGCGAAGGCCCCCAAGTGACTTGTTCTGTACTAATTATTTTAAGGGGAAAATTTTCTAAAGCCGCGTATAAATATCACTCTGCTAATCGGAGTGACCCTAAGAATAAACCAGTACGAGAGTCCCCCACCCCTGAATGTCGATTCTTGTGCAACTCCAACACCGCGCCTTCCTCTGAGTTCTCCCCGACGCAAGGAGAAACAGACTAGGTTACCTCGTCCCTTTTACTCCCCGGAGCCCTCGTCCAATCCTTTCTACCCGTTTCTTCGTCTTCCCATTTGTGGGGCGATTCAACTGTAAAGTTCGCCCCTGTCCCAGGACAACCTGTCCTCCAGAAGACCCCCAAACCTTGGATCCTTCCCTGTCTTGTGACACGGAAAGGAAAATTGTCTGCGCCTTAAACCTTTCGTCTTTCCATAAGGGGACAAATAGGTTAGATTAGCCTCGACAGATCGACCTGAGTGCCCTTTCCCCATCTTTCCTGCCTTAACCATCCCGTTGCAGGGACAGTGTGTCCAAGAATGCCTCATCTTCTCAGCCTCTCCACTGTCTACAAACTGCGGAAACAACTTGGCTGTGCATCTTCCTGCTTTCTACCCCTGAAAAGGGTAGAAACAGTCTGGCTTAGCAAAACCAGTTCGACAATCCGAGAGGTGGACCCGCTTTCCTCTCTCTAGACGCATCTCTTGGACGTACCACTGTGCGGGACGTCCCTCATCTTCTCGGTAACCCCCTCCCCAGTTCTGGGAGGGTGCGGATCCTCTTCCCCATCAACCCTCCACATGTGCGGCCACCAGGTGGGGATATCATCCTCTGGGGTGACCCAGGCAACCGCCCCGTCACGAGTATCCTTGATATCATAGGATAAGGATACTATCGTCTCCCCGCACCCTCTTAGGCGACTCTCAGCCTCAGCTCCCAGGAGGAGTCTCTCTACCACTCTATCGAAGGCCAGCTATCGAGAGTTCACTGTGACCCTGTATCCGCAACCTCAGTTCTCTGGAGGTTGCGTAAAATTACAGCCTTACGGGCGTAGATGCAGAAGTTCTCCGCGGAGAAGAGGCATATACGTTTGCGGGTCAGGGCGCAGGCCTCCATCGCCTAATACTTCTGGTCCGTAAACAGGGGCGCTAGGAAGGAATAGAGAAAGCTCCCAAACTTGACAATCGTGGCCAGCTCCGCCTGCATGCTATGAAAGGCATTTCGAGGAGCATGGTCTGCATACGTTCGAAATACTCTGCGTCCCACAGATATTTCAGGTAGCTACGGTCGAATCGGATCCCCGCGGGATCCGATAGCGCCGTCCGGGATCCGGGATTAGAAACAATCAGCACCAACAATGGCTCGTGGCAAGCGCGTCTCGCCAGGCGAGACGCGCAGGTACGCGCATGTCCTCATGTTGGCCCTCAAAGGATAACAGGAGCCATTCAGTGTAGGAATGTTTGGAGTCCTGTTCCAGACCCGGAAGCTCTGACGAGAAAATGACCCTCTTATAGCAGCGACTGCGGGGCAAAACTACCCCCTCTCTCAGTGACTAGAGAGTAGTTTCGACAGCTGTCGTACGGGTGTGAACCGGGTAGGACCGACAGCTACACGGCGTTCGGATAGTGTTGATTGAACACGGCGGTGTGTAAGGGAAGCAAGGTAGGCGGTGAAGGGGGATGAGGCCAGGTCTCCAGCGGGAGCGGTAGCGTGGTAGAGCGGAATACCCACCAAAGGCTATTATTCTACGGAGATAGATGCTCAGCGGAGCTTATGTGCAGAGGGACACTCGTGCAGAAGGGGTTTTTACGTCCTGGGACACGCGACGGTTGAGGACGGAGAGATTGGGATCGGCCACGGGGAGTTAGGACAGTGGCAAGCGTGC
>JAUBNZ010000803.1:0-14377 GCA_032355485.1 Bonnemaisonia californica
GATGAGGGCTCCTGTACCTTTTTACAAGAGAAACATCCAAGTACTTCCCCGTATGAGCAGCCAGA
The DNA here is from genome assembly GCA_032355485.1 of Bonnemaisonia californica. NCBI lineage: Eukaryota > Rhodophyta > Florideophyceae > Bonnemaisoniales > Bonnemaisoniaceae > Bonnemaisonia > Bonnemaisonia californica. The sequence goes on from JAUBNZ010000803.1 coordinate 66, forward strand.
ACCGCATTTTTATGACCGTCTACCAACTTATTGGATAGACACAGGACCAGCCCGTCCAGTCTAAAAATCTCTCTGAACCCCACATGACCGCCTCCTCCACGGAAATCCGTATGCCCCTCCTCCACGGACACTGTTATGTCTCTTTTCAAGAGCCAGTTGACTGCAGGGCAAGGCAATTGTTTTGACAAATATTGCCTTTGCTTCTTCAAAAGAAAATGAGCTCAGAACCCTGGATGATTCTAGTCATCGTGAGGACTTTGCGTAGCACCAGAGGCTCGATTCCCTAGGCGCATCATCCAATACCGAGATATTAAGTATCCCCCATTCCCTCTATCTTCCTCTAACAACCTTCTCAAAATAACCATGGGATGAGTTGAGGATAGTCTCCTGCAATCACAAAAGTGAAACCTCCAAACAGTGGCTCTCTATGCCACGAATGTCCTTTGCAATGGTACGGATAAACTCCAAAATCTTCCTCTGAATTTAAAAACCTTCATCTACAATCAGCAACGATACGCTCCTCAGCAGTTCTGCTCCTCCAAAATGCAGTCCACACTTCAAAGCTCTGGATGTTTCACTTCTATCATTGTCCTCGATTCATAGTTTCAGAAGACTGCGAAGTGTGCTCCCACCTGTATAAAGAGAAGCTGAAATACCAGTGGCCGTTGTATTCTTCTCCATCATACCCTTTGACTATGCTATATCACGAGAGCAGCTCAGAGCATAAGTTTTCCGGTTCCAGCTGTTATCCAGAAATACACGTTGGCGTTTGTGTTGAACACGTCTTCACTACGCGTACTCCGGAGCTTGTCGAGCAATTCATCGGGAAATATCTTGTACTGAAAGTTGAGCCTGAGCTTAGTATATTTCGTTGAAAAGTTTCCCGACTTTCTGAAGTAGTCATTTTCCGGAGATGCTGCCGGGCTCTTGCAACCTCTGAATTGGGCTGCAGAAGTGTACAAGGGCGCGTACATTATTAAAAAGCGATGTTCGTGTAACAGATGTCACCCATTCTCATCTGATATCCAAATATGTCTCCACAAAAGCTTCCTGTAGTTGGGGTGAGAGTTGTGGCATTGGGCTCCAAAGCCTGCCACATCAAGACAGGGGTCAACGTTTGGCGAGCTTTGGTATTTGAAGTTCGGGTCCGCCTCAGAGGGCCTCTGATATCTGGTTCAGTTTCCCTGGTGTTCCTGGAAAAAGGCTCATGGCGTCACTCATGGGTTCCCCGTTCGTGACCGCGCCCAACTGATGTTCGAGCACGCCTCACCGGGCATATCGGACACTTGGACCCACTGCATGATTGTCGAAAACCGACTTACTTTAGTTGGCTTGTACAGGATGAGTAACGGCATCTCCCCTTCAACAATGCAGAAATGGTTCAACGTGGATCTTACATGGAGAAAAGTTAGAGCTTCCTCCTTTCGAAGTTGAAAAATTAGTTTACAGTAATTGCAACGTGTCAGCAGTGGTAGGGCCTTATTCCTTCGAAGTTAATATCGGCATTAGTAATGGACACGTGTCTGGGTTGGGAATAATGGCGCTTTCTAAATTTGAGAATCGGCTTAAAGTGTCCGACACGTGTGCATTTACGTGTAATGCAAATGCTTGAAGAACCCGCTTACAGTACATATGTATTCGGGAACACTGTAATGTTACCCAATATGTCAAGATGTGATTGGTCCACATGGCACTTATTCATTGGCTATCGGCCTCGGATATATATCCCAGACAGACCCATCGTTGGCGCAATTGGCGTATTCCCATTGATCCACTTGTGTTGTACTGGCTGAATGCCACCCTCTTGTACTTCTTCCAAAAACATTGCATGAATAACATGGTAACCGCGGCTATCCACTGGATATTGAACTACTCGGGTGGTTAGCTGGGTTACCGTGGGTTACTATACCCTTTCGAAAACATTTCGTGGCCTCTGCGGTAGCCGCGTATATCCACCGGATATTGAATTATAACGATGGTTAGCCCGGTTACTTGGGTTACTATAGAATTTTTGGGTGGCCCAGGGCATTCGGGTGCACCGTAGCTTATGAAAAAACACGTGTAAGTAATTTATCATTTCTATCTACAAACTGGGCTAGAAATAGGTGCGGTAGAAAGAATAAACTACAATTACTAGTGACGGTGATTAAAGTAGTGCAAGCAGCCAATAAGTTTTGAGTTTTGCTGCTGCTGCTGAATGTTTTTACTGGGAAGCCGAAAGTACAAATACGGTAGAAAAACTACATATACGTGTTTTCGTAGTTGAGTCAATTATTATTGTAGAGGTGGTGTGCAGAAAGTGTAGGTGTACAGTAGAAAGAGTAAATAAACGTGGCCGGATAGTGTAGTTAGTTATTAATGATAGGATAAAAAGTCACTTGGGGGGCCTTCGGGCCCCCCAATTCTTTTCAGCCTTCATTCCGCTGTCCAAACCCCGGCGAAAACCGATGTCCTGCATGGGCGAAGTGGGCCTGGGGCGCTGACGAAGGCCCCACTCTTCCAGAAAGCAGTACATACTAATAAAACAGTAGCACTAGGTAGTACAGTGTACAGTAGCACTTACAATAGTAATAGTAGTAGTAGTAGTTAGTGCAGATAGCCCTTGGTATAGTAGTAGTACAGTAGTAGTACTTATTAAGCGTTTTGGCAAGCCGAAACGTCCACTGCGAGCTGATTCAACCTTTTCACTTCTTCCTCCCCATTCCCGAGTGGCATCCGGTGAAGTTAAAGTGTCCACATCACTGCATCTAACAACTCTCGGAATATCCCGTACACCGTTGGCTTTGCTATTCTGAAGTACACCATCATGTCAGTGTAAGAACCTCCAGCCATTAATCGTAGAAACACAGTAAGTCTAGTATCGGTATTAATAAACGCATGATAATAATAGTGTTAGTAGTACAGTAGTAGTAGTGCGTATTAAGCGTAGTAGTTAGTTAGTAGAGCACTTACCGCAGTAGAAGTACAGTAGTAGTAGTGCGTATTAAGCGTAGTAGCTACTGAGTGGATATAGCACTAACTATAGAAGTAGTACAGTAGTAGTAGTCCGTGTTAAGAGTTTAGGGAAGCCTAAACGTACGGAGGCGGTTAGAAGTAAGTAACAACACGTCTGGAAGCAAGCAACTATTCGGTAGTATAGCGCCATATGACTCCTAGCGGTACTGTACTTAATAACAGCTTGCCAAGTGGACAACCATAAATTGAGCTTGGCTGCTGCTGATTTTTTGTACTGGACGATTTTTGGCGCGCATGGTAGAAATATACTAATAAAAGATTTATTTGTGGGGAAGCGCCTCCCCCTTCGGGACTCATACTTGGTACAATCACTAAATATAAGTAACAAGGAACACTCAGGGGCCTTCGGCCCCCTCGCTCCAAAAAAATTGCGAAGGACCAGCTGATCGAAGTTGAAAATTTGGCTTACATTAAAATTGGAAGGAAATTCTGTAATGAATGCTTGGAAGGAACACTTGGGGGCCTTGGGCCCCCTCGCTCCAAAAAAATAAGAAAAATATCCGGGCCTTCGGCACGTACCTACGAAAAAATCAAGGATCGCTCTGGGGCCTGCGGCCCCCTTGCTCCCAAAAAACTTGGGGAAGGACCAGCCGATCGAAGTTGAAAATTTGGCTTACAGTAAAATTGGAAGGAAAATCTGTAACGAATGCTGTCAAGGATTTCTCGAGGGCCTTCGGCCTCCTCCCTCCGAAAAAGGGGATCGAGCCGGGGGTCGAGGTTGAAAAATCGGCTTACAATACCGGACACGTGCGTACGTGGGGAATCACGCACTCATCAAATGTTAAAATAAGGCTTACAGTGATCGAAACGTGTATAACAACGTGTAATTGCAATATGATTGAAAGAATGGCTTACAGTAAATCGGTACGGTTCTACTGGAAACCGTGCCAATATGTCCAGATGTGATTGGTCTACATGGAATTCTTTCATTGGATATGGGGGTGGGAAATATATCCGATATCGATCCATCATTGGTCCACTTGGGGCATTCCCAATGGTCCATTCGTCTTAAACTTGCCCGCCCCACACCCTCGTACCCCTTCCAAAACATTTCATGGCGGTCATAGTATCCGTGCATGTCCATCGGATATTAAAAATTAACACTGGTTAGACCGGCTATCTGGGTTAATATAGAAATGCCCGCTGGCGCGGGGTGTTCAGATGCACCATACCTTGTGATAAAACACTTGTAACTATTTAACAATTTTATCTACGATCTGGGCTGAAAATGGCCACTTTAAATACCTTAAATTACAATTAATAGTCACGGTGATTAAATTATTGCGAGCAGCCAATACATTTGGAGCTTTGCTGCTGATGCTACTGAAGCTGATGCTGCTGGTGCTGGTGCTGATGCTGCTGTTGCTGCTGGTGAGTTTTTCTATTGGGTGTTAGTTTTGGCGCGCAGGCGTATTTATTATATTAATGTAGCAGAATAAAATTTTATTACAGTAGGTAAGGGGGGCTCATACCCATATAAATATTTATTGAGGGGAGAACAAGGAACGCTCGGAGGCCTTCGGCCCCGAGCTTATTATTCCCAGTCGGGGAACTGCACTTTGCAGGATTCGCCCTCCGACCCTCTGTTTGTTATTGCTGTGCGGCTTAAGTTTACGAGATACACTGGTTCGTTCCCGATGACGATTCTAATGAACTACTGGTCCCAAGGAACGCATTTGACGCCAACATGTTTTGAATGCCTGCTTCGGATAAAAAACAAAGAAAGGAAATGAAACACAAACGAAATCAAAATATAAGCAGGACATGCAAATCCTACTACAACTGCTACTACTCCGGGTGAGGCGAACTGATTCTTCCAATGCAAGGTTTCAAACTGTGAGAGGCATGTTGTGTATCCTGGACGCTGGTATTGGGGTTTCTTCCTCCTCGTGGAGGACAACAATGTACTCTGACTTGCAGACCGGGAAAGAGCCTCATACAGCTGCCTAGGAGAGAAGAAATTAGATCTCCAGTCAACAACAATCTTCCTAATCGCCAGCCCTCGGCGGTTTGGACGTCTCTCGCGAAAGCCAATTTTACTGAAAACTGGTTTCGCATGAACTTAAGATCCCAGAACTTGAGCGGGAAGGTGATGCTGAGCTTTGATAACGTGTCTACCTCTCGTCCTTCCAAGTCAATCCTTGCCTGTTACATCATCTACCGAATTTGCCTTTTACCAATGAAGATCACGCCTTTCATGCCCTACGGCTGAAGGCCATTCAAATAACCTTCATTGGGCTACCAATCTGGAACACCAATTGGTGAGGCAGCACTCCCCGTGAGCCAAACGTGCTAGTCATCTCCGGAACACCGCACTCTCACACGTTATTTTCGCCTATCCACAGCGGCTGAGATCGCCTGGGACTTTCTACGACAGTACAACTCAAAAAGCCAATTCCTTGAAGAAGCAGCCAGAATCGCCTTTTTATGATCATCTACCAGTATTTTGGTTTCACACTGGATAAGCCTGTCCAGTCTACAAATCTCTCTGATTCTAACTTTCCCTCCACCTCCACAGATACTCCTACGTTTCTCGTCGACAACCAGTTGGCTGCAGTGGAAGGCAATAATTTCTACTAGTTTTCCCTTTGCGTCTTCAAAAGAAGAAGGTTCCTGAACCCTGGATGATGTCTCTGAAGAACCTTTGCTGTCAATCTTACAACTTTGCGTAGACCCAGACGCTGTATGCCAAAGGCACATCTTCAAATTGCGAGATGTTAAATGATCCCCCGTTCCCATTATCATTCTCTAAAAAGCTTCTCGAAGGAACCACTGGAAATAGTAGAAGATAGTCTCCTGCAAAAACAACAGTCAAACCTCCAAACATTGGCCCTCTATGCAACGAATCTCCTTTGAAATTGTACCGATAAGCTGCAACAACTTCCAATGAATTATAGAAGCTTCATCCAAAATCAGCAACAATATGCTCCGCAGCAGTTCTGCTAGTCTAGAATGCATTCCATACTTCACAGCTCCGGAAGATTCACTAATTTCACTCTCACCGATTCCGAGCTCCAGAAGACTGTGAGTGAGCTCCCATCTCAATAACGAGAGACGGAAATACCAGTGGTCGTTGCATTCTCCGACATGATATCCTTTGACTACGCTATATGACAAGGGCGGCTCAGAGCGTACCGTTTTCCAGTTCCTGCTTTTCTCTAGAAGTAGACGTTCCCGTTTGTGTTTAAAACGTCTTCACTAAGCATATTCCGCAGTTTGTGAAGCAATTCATCGGAAGCTCTTTTCTGCTGAGAGCTGAGCTTGAGCTGAGAATATTCCGTTGCAGACGTTTCCGACTTTCTGAAGTAGCCATATTCCGGAGATGATGCCTGGCTCGTGCCGCTTCCCAAGACGAAGAGTGCAGAAGAGTGCAATGACGCCTACCCGATTAAGAACCGATGTTCCTGTATCAGATGTCCCCCTGCCCATCTGATATCTCATTATGCCCCCTCATAAGCTTCCTCCAGTTGGGGTGAGAGCTGGGTAGTTGGCGTCCGAAGGCCACTATCCCCAGAAACGAGTGAACGTTAGGAGTGCTTTGTTACTTCAAGTTCGGCCCCTTTTTGGAGAGCACCTGATATGTGGTGGAGTTTCACTGGAAGTACCTGCCAAAAGCCTCATGGCGTCATTCTGGGGGTGCACCCCTTCGTGAACGCTCCCAACTGTCGGTCGAACACGCCTTAACCGACATACGGGAGCCTTTGGCCTTCTGCTGGAATGGCGAAAATCTTTTTACGGTATTTAGTATGTACAGGAAGGGGAAAGGCATCGGGCCTTCGAAGATGAAAATTACAGTGGTTCACATGTGTGCATGGTGGCAGGCCCCCGCCCTTTGAATTTCAAAATCGGCTTATAGTAGATGTACCACGTCCATACTGGCACAGGCCCTTCGCTGAAACGTTGCCAATCGGCTTACAGTACCGGACAGGAGTAGATAATCCAAATCATACAACCACCCAAAGTTACGAAATCGGCTTACAGTGTTTGACACGTGTACCACCACGTGAAATGACAAAATGGATGAAAAGCTGGCTTACAGTAAATGCATACCAGTATACTGTAATGTGCGCCAATATGTCAAGATCTGATTGGTCAACGTCGCAATTCGTCACTGTATATGCAGATGAGAAACAAGTCCGAATCGAAACCATCATTGGTCCACTTGGTGCTTTCTCATTGGACCCTTGTCTTATACCCGCGGCCAGCCACATCTTCGTACTCGTTCCAAAACATTTCATCGCGCTTTTGGTAACCGCGGCTATCCATCGGATATTGAACCATAACCCTATGTAGCCCAGTTACGTGGCTTACTATAGAAATGCCGAGTGGCCCCGGGGCGTTGGGATGCACCGTAGCTTACTATAAAAGATGTGTAATTTATTTAGCAATTTTATCTACAAACTGGACTAGAAATGGGTGAGGTAAAAACAATAAATTACAAGTAGTAGTCACGGTCATTAAAGTAATGCAAGCAGCCGGTACGTTTTGAGCTTTGCTGCTGCTGCTGCTGAAGCAGCTGCTGAAAAATGTATTGGTCTAGAAAATTACTATGTTAATATAAATTGGAAATATACGTGTTCAGGAGGACAGATACATTGGACAATCCTTATTATGTAGAGAACAAGGAACGCTGGGGGGCTTTCCGCCCCCAACCGTTCGCCAAAAAAAGTTTGAAAAATTTCCGGCCCTTCGGCACACAGATAGAAAAAAACCAAGGAACACTCTGGGCCTTTGGCACTGAGCTAGAAAAAAGTAATGGAACACCTCGGGGGCCTTGGCCCCCGCTCAAGAAAATCGAAAACACTCGGGGCCTTCGGCCCCGAGTTAGCAGAAAAATTCGGAAAACGTTCGGGGGCCTTCGGCCCCAACTGTTCGCGAAATAAGTCAAGCAAAAATAAGTTGCGAAATAAATAGGGAAAGGAGCGGGGTGTCGAAGTTGGCAAAATTGGCTTACAGTAGTGAACACATGTAAATGTTGGGAATCAGGCAGCCATGGAAAGTCAGAGTGGGGCTTACAGTATTCCACATGTGTACCACCACGTGAAATAGCAAAATGTTTGAAAAATGGGCTTACAGTTAATTCGCATGGCTTTACTGTAATCTGTGCCATTATGTCGAAATGTGATTGGTCCACATGGCAATTTTTCATTGGATATGAGGGTGGGCTATATATCCCCGATACGGATGTATAATTGGTCCACTTGGTGCATTCCCATTGGTCCACTTGTCTTATAGTTGGCTACCTGCACACCCTCGTACCCGTTCCAAAACATTTCATGCCTCTCACCGTAACAGCGCCTGTCCACCGGAATTTATAGTACCAGGCGTGTTTGCAGGGCTACCCCGGTTACTATGCACATGAGGGGTGGCCTCCGGCTGCCAGCTGCACCGTAGCTTAGGATAAAACACGTGTAAGTAATTTGACAAGTTTATCTACACACTGGACTAGAAACGGGGGAGGTAAAAACAATAAATTACAGTTCGTAGTCATGGTGATTAAACTAAAGCAATCAGCAGATAGATATTGAGCATTGCTGCTGCTGCTGCGGATTTTTTTACTGGGTAGTGCAAAGTAGAAATACGGTAGAAAAACTAAATATACGTTTTCTCGTAGTTGGGACAATTACTATTGCAGGGGTGATGGGCAGAAAGTGTGGGCGTACAGTAGAAAGATTAAATAAACGTGGCCAGATAGTGTAGGTAGTTATTAATGATGGGAGAATGGATAGATAGTTTGGACAATCGTTATAAAGTAGAGAATGTAGGTACTTCGTAGCATGAAATTAGTGTGCCACGCTGAAAAAGAAATGACCATGAAGACTACCTGAAAACCAGAATCCCCCAAGTGAATGGAAAAATTCCAAGCTTTGCGGTTAATGATGGCCATTACAATACACTCAAGATTATTCAAATTCTGTCACTTTTTCTGAGGCATATTGTAAATCCTGTGGCCGCTCTCCTATCGATCGCGCCCATCTCCGCAGATCCATCGCGCTATCAAAGAACGCTCCGAACAGCGCTGGAACGGCCCGTCCATCCCAAATAAATCCGAAGATAGACCACAAAGAGCAAAGGGGGTAGCCTCCCAGAAAAAAGAATCCCCAGAGGGGACGACTGTCAGCATGTGCCCAGAGCTGTCAAAAGGACCGAGGAGACTCTACAACATTTACCAACCACGAACCGAAACGCATACGTACCCGAAACCCAAAAACACGCCATCCACCGGATCTCAGATTACCCACCTCTCTATTCCCCACAAGGAGGCCGTGACGAATTTCGCATTTTGCCTGAAATGTATAACACCAAACCCAGCAGAAAAATTTGCAAAACACGAGTAAACAGCATCCCACCCTCAATCTGCTGCAACAAATGCAAAACCACATTCAGTGGCAGTGACCTGCGCAAAATGACCACCATCGCAACACCCTTCCTTCAAGTCGCAGAGCAATACACCCAGCCCAGCACCGAGCTCAGCACTTACTCCAACACCCCGCTTAGCAACATCTCTGGGAACTGACCCTCCAGCCTACCACCACCGCCGAACAGAAAACTTACCCATCCCCGACCAACCATGAGAGAACCAATCCACCTGGGGGACCAGAAAGATGACCTGGAACAAGACACCCACCCGCATGATGACCTGGATCTAAACACCTAACGTGAAATATCCCTGGAAGAAATCGGCAATGCAATCCAGAAACAGATTGCACGGGAAATAGAACACCAGCAAATTCAAGATGGACCAGCTCCAAAACAAATTTGCCGGCCTAGAAATAGCCACTCACGCACGATCCGAAAAACTCGAAATCTACACCGGAAAGAGAGAGAAGCAGAACGAAGTGAGTCGTAACAACCTACTTAGCATCCACAACATCCTAAAACGCCATTCCGAAGAGAGAACAACACATGGAACGAAACAATGGACGCCAGTAACTTCACCGGTCGTCATGCCATCAGGGAAACAGGTGGATTCGCCACGACACCCACGAACACCTCACAAGTAAAGGCTCCACAGCAGAGCAGTGAACTAGAAACCAACGACAAGCACCCCCACACGTATTTGGCGGCAGCCCTAACGAGAGGCAAAAACCGACAGGAATTGGCAACACTAGCCCTCAAACAAGCCCTCATGACACCGCATTATGGCTCCTGGCACGATAAAGACTCAGAACTAAGGGCCACCGACATCCAATTGCGGGACCGAGGCCCAATCGGCACAATAAACCGAAAATTTGTAGATGGACCACTTGGGGGGTATCCTCAGGGCCATTTGAGGCTACAGCTACCACAAAGCCGACGTAGTAGAAATGGGGCACGAAATACACATAGGGGAAGAATTGAAGGACATGATGCTCACATACAAAGCCACCACGCTGGCACAGTACGAACCAACAACCACCCTTGCCGGCCAAGCATGGAAGATGAACCAAGAGAGCAGCCACAAAGACCAACGCAACTATCTCCAAAGACTGAAGAGAAGATGGGAACTGGGCGCCGAGAATACCAGACACGCAGGTACCTTCTTATGGTATGCAGCCCGACTCTCAGCACTGAATGCAGAAAACTGGTAATCCGAACAGAGCCCCCCTAGACCCCACCACATCCCCAGTCCACAAATGACGCAATAGTAAAATCACGTCACCTATAGAAACTACAACAGCTGAAATGACCACAACAGCCCATAAGGCTTCCCCCAGAAAACCGATTAAAGTCACAACATGGAATACAGCAGGGTTAAGCAATAAGATGGCTGAAGTATCCCAGCTACTTAAGAAGACAGAGACTGTTGTACTAATACTGACAGAGACACACCTACTAATCAACGACGAACACAAAATACCCGGGCATACGTCATATATACCAGCAGATCGAGCTGGAAACCTTGGACCATTCTCAGGGGGAGTGGCCATAACAACGAAAACCAACCTTCACACACATAAAAGATACCGCTTCACACCAGAACCGACTGAGGACCCCACACTACACCAAGCACCCTTCCTGACAGTAGACAAGAACTATGACATCGTAGCCATATTTCTTAGCCCAAAAAATCAAACCGGAAAAGATGACCCAAATATTAGCGCATATCGAAACAAAAAAGATTAACAGAACAAATTTAATATTCGGGGACCTCAACGCCAGACAGGTGTCTTGGTGTACACGTGAAAACCCAAGGCGATGATGCCTGCAATCCCAATTCAAGATCTACGCTCCGACCGAACCGACTTATCAGAGCAGAGCAAACAAGACACACGCAAGCACGATCGACGTAGCCCTCTTCAACACAAAAGACCGCCTCACACTAGAAATACCACCTGGCGGATGGTGCGGCTTGAGCAATCATAGCCCAGCCAGTCTGATCCTCCCAGCAAGACAATCCGAACTCCGACGCGCCCCCTCAGAGATCCCGAAGACCGCTCTCACGGGCGAAGCAAACCTCAAACACGCAGTTAAACACTACATCACCCATCTGTGGATCCTGCGAAAGGAAATAGAAACGGCAAGCACAAAAGAGTCTGCACAAATGTATATTGACAAGTTCTTAAACCCTGGTCACCCATCCATGGAAAAAGCGTAAAGTCAAGAAACGACTCAAGGAAAAACCTTTCTGGAGTAACAAGCTTGGAAAACGGGCAAAGCAGCGAGTAAGATGCTTCCATCGGGGACATACTCCTCGCTACCCGACAGCGTAGGAACAGTACAAACGACTGAACGATACAATAGTGAGCATCATCCGTGCGTAGAATAAACTCTTAACACCAGCGAGAGAGGAAGCCAAGCACGATGGACCACTCCACCGAGCACAATCCATACGGAGTCAGCACGAGCGCCAGATACGCAGGGAAAATGACGCAAAAACCTCAGGGGAGAGACTTCGCCCAGCCCAAATCACGGAACACATGCGCTCAAAATGGACCCCCACACTAACCACTAGACCTGAGCCCCTCCTTCTCGAACTGCCATTCAGAGACCTCATCTAAAAGTCTATACGCTCTGCGCCGCGCAACAAGGCAGCAGGACAGGACAGACTCAAAGCGGAAATCTTCCAAACTGATCCCAAAATGTGGGCGGATGCACTGTTCGACCTGTACGCAACCTGCAACCACCACACAACCTACGCAACACAATGGAACAAATCGACGCTGATACCTTGCCACAAGAGAGGGGACCACGGGAGCTCGGCGAACCACCGACGCATACCCCTACTCTCCCATTTAAGAAAGATTATCCAGAGGGCAGTGGAGATACGGGTACGGGAAGAGGCGGATATACACCCAATGCAGCTGGGTTTCCAACCCTCAATGGGCACCATCATAACGCTGATACAGACCCACTACGCAGCGTGCAGAGGTGACAACTTCTTAGCGGTCCTAGATCTCCGCAGTCTTTACGACACAGTAGAATGAGGCCGACTACTAGCCGTTTGCCTCCGAACTGTCCCTGACCAAGTAGCCACCATGATCCATCTATCCCTACAAGCGACTACAGAACACACAGTAGGAGATCCAACCCACAGCACGGCCGCAATCCACGAAGGACTGCCCCAGAGAGACCCAATCAGCCCCATGTTATTCCATCTGTAAATCAACACGCTCGCAGAACAACTAACTGACCAACTAAGCCGATAAGATGACAATCCGCCGGGTAAATTGTTCGCAGACGATACGCTACTCCACCTAGTATCACAGGAATTACTACGAAGATGACTAAAGACATGCAACGGCTGGGCAAAGGAAAACCACATGCATTGGGCGCCACAGGAATGCGTATTCATCTCACCACTGGAAGGAACGGACGATGGAAACGGCTACACACTGGGTGGACAGCAACTGAAACAATGTAAAGAATCCAAATACTTAGGGGTGAACCTAACTATATCAGGCTTGAAAGGAATAGAAGGACCCACAAGAGCCAAAGCCGCCGAGCGTCGACATTGGAGTCTAATCGGAGCAACGCAAATAACGGCAATCACAACAACACGAGCAGCACGAATGTCGTATATGAAGTTCATCAGGGAGATCTACGACTATAGATGGGCGATACTACCAGTCGAAGAGACCTCAATTCCATTGGTAGAAAGGATCGAAGACCGGTTCATGAGCACACTAACGATGAAAAAAGGATCCACGAACACACAACAGCGTCCAAAGCTGAGAGGAATGTTCCAACTGCCCACACCCGAAACCCCCCGCCTGGCACTGGTCCAAAAACTAGTGAACGAATTACGGGCAACAAAGAAGATAGGAGAAAAAGAGCGAAAACGGGCACAGAAAGCAGCAGCAGAACAATCCACGAGACCACTCGAAAGTATGAAGAGCCTGACAGACTTGATCATTTCCACCGCCCTCCATGCCCCCCTCACCGCAAAAGAACTAAAGGAAGTAGAGCAAGAGAACTGGGAGCTTCCTAGAAGGTCAACGCGCCGACCACCGATTAACGGAAGAAAGCTGGTCCCAGTGTACTACACGAGCCACGGACCGGGTGTAATTCTACGGTTACGAACTATAATCAGTTTATTTCTTGGAAACACACGTGTGCTTGTGAAGGTACACGTGTGTCCGATAACTACGGATCCAATCCGGCTTGGTGAGGACCACCGAGCTTCCGATCTCCCAATGCCCACGTGTATCCTACCGGCACACGTGGCCACGCGGGGCCGGCCGACATGCATAAGCGGCGTCCCGGAGGGGAATTACAGTGCCCCGGGACAGAGCCGCCGGACTGGACCCCATACGTGTACCCGCCAGGGGGCACGTGTGCCTAAATCTTTAGGCCCCCTCGGGCCCGGTGAGGACCACTGGACTCCGGATGACTGCGTGTCAACGTATGCCCTGGGGGCCACACGTAGATGCGTATGGCCAGCGGGGGGACCCCCACCTGTACCCACTGGGGCATGCCTATGCCCCGGTGCGGTACTTACTGGGTCTGATGCCCTGGCGCAGCACCGCTGCCACTACTGCCCATCTGCAGCTGCAATCGCTGGCAGCCGCCCAGTACAGTACCGCCACCGGCCCTTCATGGGCCAACAGCCCCAAAACCATCCATCTGCCACCCTCCGCAGAGGAGCAGATGGAGGCGGCCTGAGCACCACTGTAAGCCTATGTTTACAGCTGAGTGCCGGCCACCTGGCGGTACATCGCGCAGATTTAGTTCGTATTTTACTGTAAGTACTGGGGTACAATTCTAGTATTTAAGGCTTAGCTAACTAGCTATCGTACTCACTAAAGAGGCAACCGAGACATCCGGATTTGACCTTACAACTCAACCTGGAACAGATCGCTCCGCGCCGTCCCCGA
>JAUBNZ010000804.1:0-14369 GCA_032355485.1 Bonnemaisonia californica
AGAGTGCTATACTGTACCAAGTAATCATTCTTTGGAATGAACACTGAATATCTTGCATGGCAGAGAATAGCTCCATCTTGCAAATATAGAGAACAGTATAAATAGCATACTTTAGCAGCTTCGAGGAGAAGAAAAAGGTATCATTCACCAAAGACAGAACTGATCACCCAGACAACTGAAGCCTTCACACTTATTTATTCCCTCTTAAAAGGCAACACTGGTATGTTTTCTTCGGTTGCAGAACTAGTGAGGAGGGGGTGGGTTAGTGGTTGCATATTTTCCAGCAATACATACCCAACACCTGACAGAGTCTGTTGGTAGTTGGAAGTGAAAAGGGATGCTGCCAGAATCCGTGACTGACATATTCTCGTCTGCTGGTGTATTAGCATCTTGTGGACTACATTCGGAATGACTTATGGAACGTTGCGCATACATCTTATGGCGGATTCCAAATCCGTGTCCCAAGTAAGATATAACACCCCTCTAGTCCACACTAAGTTGATGTGAACCGGGGGGATTCTTGCGCTGATTCCTGGGGTGATCTGTATGTTGATATCAATCATCTGTGTGAAAGGGTCGCACACCACGTTCATAGTGAATAGAGACGCCATCTCCCATGTGTTGGTATCACGGTTTGTTTGTGGTACCGATGCGAGGGAAGATGCCAAAATTACCAAAACGACATTCCGATCCACCAGCAGACAGCTGTCTCCCCTTCTTGTCCCATTGATGTATCATGCCAGATTCTAGGATAGCCACTAAAGTCTGACAAGGATACGGTAAAAACTCAAAATTTCCAGATTACACGATATCTACCCAACTAAATAGAAACTTTTTACCGACATAGTTGTATTCATCTCCGCTACCCTTACGTACTGTGAGGTCCGAAAAGAACGTGGGAGGGCTCGCAGAACCTCATCCTGAGTGCTCTGGAGGCCGAAAATGGTTCTCAGCCTTCCCACCCAATGCTCTTTTTCGAAAATGTGGACTTCGTCGCAGTGCAAGCAGCATGGATGTTCCTAGGGGACAGGTAGACGTGGAGAACATGCGTCGTGTACCCGAATGTACTTTTAATACGTTTACGTAAGAAGCAAAAACAGGATGTTCAGTTTTGAGACGTGCCAAATTATTTTAATGGATTCACAAGAGGTCAAAAAAAAGATAAAACTTGTCTCCAGCAGACTGCGCAGTCTATTCATATGTTTTCTTTGTTCCGTTCCTCACGTGCTTTTTTGGTCTTGACTAGGAACGCTTACATCACAGAATAAAACTGGTTGATGTTACTTACCACGGCCCTCTGCTGAAGGATTTCAAATTTTTTATGGCGTACAGTACATAGCTGATTCCACGACCGAGGTGTACGGTAAATTTTTGGTAAATACTTCATTGAAGGAAAATCTGTACTGTACAACTCGGTTATATATTATTATGTATTTTAATATTTTGAGAGACCAACAGGTGAATGGTGAGAGGTAGTCAGCATTTGACAGAGGATGGGTCGAAATGTGGCTTCCGAAGAAGAAACGTCCATTGATAGTACCAATCTCCTTTGGGTGCCTTGATTCCCTTAATCCGGCTGTAAATTATAGACGGATTTCGTTGGACTCCGCAAAAATGAGTTCCTAAAGGTAGTATGTAGTTCTCAAATCGCTTGTCCTTGTATGCTATAGTGAAACAGAAAATTAGAACTGAAAGAGCGATCCCAAATTAACGGCTTAAGTGCCAATTCGCCCCAAAAATTTCCGCGCTAACTTTGGTAATAAAGAATCCCTTTTTCTTCCACATCTGGGCTAGAATCGCCGATTTTACGATCCTTACCATGTCTCTGTTCTAATTTAAAACAAATTTCGGGATTTTCAGTAGACAATGTGTGAGCAAATGATCTACCAAACTACTAGAAAACATTTAAGACAATGATGAACCGTTCTAACATTTCTAACAGACATGCCTAAAATAGTGATGGATCGTTCTTCCATACAATACGTAAAACGGTAATCGACCGTTCTCCTCGTTTGAACAGTACAACACGTAGAAAACAAGCCAATTGTTTCTACGAGTGCATTTCATCGGAGTAAAACGTTTCTTCTCAGATAAACTGTATGAAAAACATTATGGGCAATTATTAGAGGTTTTTAATTTAGCCGAATCTTGTCTGTAGCAGCCCATGAAGTAAAACTTGTACGACAGACTTTTCAAATCCGCCAGCTCGAAAAACAGCTGTATGGCTATACAGTAGGATCATTAGAACAGACGAAACGCGCCTTTCTTGTGTTTACTCTGTATAGTCTTGTGGGTTGCTGGCGAACCAGCCTCGTTGAAAGTGGAGCGACGTCAGAGTGCAGATCTTCAATGCTACTCCTCCTTTTGGCCCTAGCCGCTACTTATCGGAAAACTTTTCTCTGCCTGAGGCAAGTAGCGTACGTCACCTCCTCATCCCCAGTGGCACTGTGCAGAGTCACCTCCTATAGGATAAGCAATTCTCTAAATGCGCTGCACAAATGCTGACATCAGAAAAAATCTTCTCTAGAATTCATGTGGCGAAGGAGCCTCCTTTCCTACAAATCCACTGCACACAGATGCTCGCGTTCATCTCAACCTGAATAATTCGGAAAAATCATAGCATATCAACTTTTTCCAAAGCGTGGTGTTGCCAAGAAGAACAGATTGGATGCTAAAACATATCTTTCTGCTTGTCTCTCGGATATACTGTAGTGTTACCCTCCCTTGGAAGACGGGAGGGCGTACAAGTGTCCTTAGCCTCACGGTAGGCTGGAGGTGTGGGTAGGGCGACTCCTACAGCTGGATTCAAGAGACAGCGAACACGTAGGTGTGTGGGAGACCAGAAACCTCTCTCCCTGCGTTGGGAGAGGTTTCGAAGCTGGGCGGATCCTGAACTTCACAGGAATGCGTATTTTGCCTGGATAATCAGGCAGGAAATCACCAAGGCCCCTACTCCGCTACCTTCTCTCTGTTGAGAATTGGACTATCCGGGATTATTATATCTCTCTGGTGCAGAGAGAGATCCTAGAGATGGCTAAGAAAGGGAGTTCTGAGGCAGGAGGTTACTCGGCGTGGACTTGTGGGGCTGAACTACTCTGTTTCCGCTCTCAGGTGAAAATAAAGTGCGAAGAAGGCGCTCTAACTGCTTTCTTCAAAAGAGAGGAGAGCCGGTAACCGTGGGAGGCTACTGGAATGATCTGCATTTGGAGGCGGATGAGTAGGGTCGATTTATTCCTGTTGGAAAGTTAGGAGCCTAGGGTGTAGGGGATACCTCACTGGAGAGGTATTTGAGGGCTTCTTAGGACCACTGGATAGTTGTTAACGAGCGAGTTACGTAGAACCTCACTTCTAACGTGGTCTGTTTCGCCCCTATGATGGGTAGAACGCAGAGCAGCGCGCTGCTAGTTACCTCAACGTAGAGGGAATCCTCTAGGTTTCAACTCCTTTTCTTTGGAAGGGAAAGATGAGGGTGTTCGTGGTTGCCCCTGTTTACTTTAAGGCGCACCGCTAATTGGTGCACCCTTTATCCTACGTCTTCTTCTTCCGTTACTACGCAATTGTAATACTAAAGTAGGATTCGAAGTAGTATCAATTCACACCTTTGAAAGTGTGGTTTGAATGCTTAGATCACTTAGGGAAGCTGTCCTTCATAGTAATTCTTATGTAAAGGAGGGAGTGTAAGGATTACATACTGGAGCGGAAGCTTCTAATATCTGGAAGCACAGAAGTTCGGTAACCATGCCGCTGACAAAACCGGTTTTAGCAGTGACAGTGTCACTCTGGTGTGACACTAGGGAGGTATACACTTCTGGAAGTGTTGGGCTTCATAGAATGGCGAGTGTCAGTACATACATCGCTACTGTACGATTTGGCCACGTGTGTTGGCTTGGTACCCATTCGGGAACTTACGGGAAAGTTCGAATTACGCGGGGGTTAAATTCGGGGAAATTTTGAAATGTGGGGGCCAATCAGGTTTGGCCCCGAAAGGGTTTGAATCCCATAGTACTACATATACGAAGCAATATTACAGGCTCCAATCAAAAAGCACTGTGGCGGAGAAGCCATTTGGTGAATTCCAATCGTAACCATGTGGTTCTCATCGCCAGGTTAACGTTTCGTAAGCTTCATGATAACGAGGTTTCTGTTGTTGATGATGAAGGGTTTGTGCTTGGACAAGATGGTCTCAGAATTGTTGAAGATCCAAACGCATCCGAAGAAATGATCGAACTTTACAAGCATATTCTCTGATATTACAAGGAACTAAAAGAACTTTTTTTCGTGCATATCTAGCCTTCATGAAGGTCTTGAAAGAGCATCAGTTACACGGATAACTAAGCGGAAGAAAAGAGACGCAGCATCAGCGGCATACGCCACACGCCGTAAGAAGATAGAAAAAAGAGCCGTAAAGAAGAACGAACTCAGAAAACTAGTTAGCGTTTTCAAGACACCATGCTCGTCTAGGCATCACGCAGTACTGAAAGTATGCGAAGGAGCAATGAATGTTTCTTTAACGCTTATTTAGTCTTCAAAAGTCATGGCGAGCACGTGGTCCCGGTTGTTTCTCTTGAGAGTGAAATTGATTTACTTTCATCAGCGCCGTACTATGTTGAGGAGTCAGATAGATTTCATTCCCAGGCCTGCAGCGGATTAGATGACACGGTTAATAATATGTAAGAACCCCACGCAGAAACGTGAGCTACGTACGAACTAAAAGCAATAGAGCACATTGTTAGAATCAATCTACTTTAGGTTGTGATCGAATGTCAAAAGCCGTTCCAAACGCCTCGTCAAGGGCACTAGAGCCGTTCCGCGCCTGCTCCATCTTCAGTTTGCTAGCATGCATGCAGACTCGTAAACGGTTCGAACTGAATAAGCTGCAAATGGCCATCTGCTTAAGAACAGCCGCTGACGATATTTTATATAGCCAATTACCCATTCGGTGCATATGCGCTGTCTCCGTATTCCCCTCTTGAACATAGCTCTTAAAAAGGATCCTTGAACCGTATTTCTCTTGAAGGGAAGTGTGACAGGCCCGTCCCCAACGAAGCCTATGTCACATATAACCTTCTCATCTTCCGTAAAAATTGGAATGTATATGATATCGGAGGCGTCAAGTTGAAAATCCTTCTGGCTTGCCTGGAGCCGTGCAAAGTAAATTCCATTCTACAGATGACTCCAAATAATTCCACCCATACTAGCACAGCATAGCATTGAAAATTATGGTGCCCTTCGTATCGTATTTCCTGTATAACCAAGTCCATCGGGGGGAAAGAAAGCTGTTTGTACCCATCGCAGAACATAACTGCATCCGGAAAACCAAAAAAGTCCCCTCATAGACTTTCTCAGTTCCATAGATAGCCAAGAAATACGTGCTGCATGGCAGCCCTTCAGCATCCAAAACATGGCGTATGTAACGTATGAAAAGTAGTTGGAGAGTGTATCCTTACTCATACCCTAAAGGCCTTCCAATTCAACAATTCGTATTCCCCAAGAAACGCCACTTCTAAGCACGTGCAAGAAAAAATTAAGTTCTGCAGAACCCAGTAGTTTTTTCTTCTACTTCGAGATAGATTGTCTCCTTAGGTGAAGGAAGAACGGGGGTTTAAGTGGTATATCAAAATGAGGTTTTCAAGTTTGTGTAAATCATCGAAATCCTCGATTGTGAAGCGACTGTGATAATGGAAGAGGCTTCGGTTGTTGTGCGTCCGTATATATGAGCAATAGTTTCGAGGAGGAGATCGCCGGTAGTCGGCTTTTAGCCCAGAGCGAGGCACACAACGCCCTGGACGGTCGATACAAACCTCGTGGCAACCGGGGCTGGTATTGTTCTTTGAAATAGGCCCACCAGCAAGGGATTAGATAAATGAAAGAGGCATCTGTTGCTGCTCCATAGCTTGCTGGAGTACAAGCATGCGCAGAAAGTCATTGTCTTCATCGGAATTCATGATGCTGTCGCCGATGATGAAAATTGGAGCCACAACAATGATACTCTTTGCAGACTGGCCCATAATCTGTCTTCCTGGATATTCCATATAGCATTCTCTTAGCAGTCGATATTGAAAAGTTTATACTAAAAACCTCTATTAGAGTTTCTTAATTTAAAAGGAATTATCTTTCTATTCATCCCATTTTTGACTGTTACCGTAATGGAGTCTGCGTGCAGGGTTTGAGAAGACCCGTTCGGTGTGCTGCAGCAGAAAATAGGCCTTGCTTCAGTTGCAAGGCATGGGACACACGGAAACCAAGTATTTCAGTAGTCTTGAGTCCGGAGCAAGTGCGCTTGCGTTCATTGGTAGATACGGGAGCAGAGCAGAATCCGTTTCTGCTACTTGGTTCAACACAGAGAACGGATTTGGAAGTGTACATGTGAACTGAGTGAAGGGATAAGTGGTTGTGATGGCAGGCAATGTCCAATCCAAGGCGCTGCAGAAGATGGGTCGCCCATACGGCACTGGGGGCTTGGAAAACTAGATTACTACAACTACTCTCCTGCTTACCTAAGAGGACATGCTAGATATGCTATTGCAATGGAAGGCCATCAAGTGGTGATTCATTGGAATCTACTGAGAATATAAGTAGGAGGCGCACGAAACCACATAACCCTAGGTGCGATTGGACACTTTTCAACACAACGTCAAGCGGTGAAGATTATTTTAAAATCAGTGTTCATCTCTGAGCTATGCTGGCCACCAATTTTCTGGAAAGAAGCTGTACAGATACTTCAACAAGATCCATCTAAACACCTGTTATGCTGCAGACATTTGAACCATAGCAGATATGAACAGGATGTATCGAAGAGGTATTTCATAAATATGAAGCGCGGAGATAGGAATGGAGAGAGTTTGTTCGATGCATCTGGGTGCTCGAGGACGGAGGGAGGATATTTTCTACTGGTTTATGGCGTGTAACGTCTATTGATGTTTAATAATATCATTACTTCAGAATCGTATTTGGACTTGAAGAAGAAGTATTCTCTCATTGAGAACGCCGCTTACATGCAATTGACGTATATGCCTCTGTATTGTGATGGAGAGTGGGAACAGTGCTGCTCCAACAAAATCAGTTGGTACAGTAACGTCGTGCGTGGACAGATTGGTTTTAAGGATAGTTTTGTACACTCACTGGACTATGGAATGGGGTCAGAAAGAAGTACGTTTCCACTCAGAACTGATTCTATTTCGACTGTAGCACGCCAAATTCGTGAAAGTGGGAATTATCTCTGAATGAAACGTTAACCATCGAATTTGAATATTACCATTTCAGGAAGTTTTCCAAGTGCCAAAACGTCTATTCGATCAAGGGGTCACGGATGGGGATTTGAAACCTATGAATATTCACGATAAGACTCTACAGAAGCGAATTGAAACCTTTTTTGCTGCGAAAGGAATTTGGTAAAAGAAAATGAGCTATCATTTGCGTTGCTCTTTTCCTGTTTCTCAGATACACAACTTACTATAAATTCTTGAGTGTACATCTAACACACCAGCACTTACTTAACGCCCGAGATTAATTGAGAACGGTACTCATCTCGGAACTTTCGCAACCATTTTCGTGAAGAACAAGGATCGGTACTGGAGCGGTGCATGGACTCTATCAGAGGAAATAGCTTCTATCCATAGAGCTTTATGGACTGATTTTGTAATGATGACGTGTTTACATCGACACCTGAAGTTATGGGTCACTGCAGCTTGGTCAGAAAACAGTCTGTTAGTCACCGTTTTCCCAATACGGAACAATCAGGACTGTCTCCCCAGCCCTTCAATTCAGGATGCGCTAAGAAGCGGATCAGACCATTCCAGGGCTGATCTACTAGTATTTGTGCGAAACTTGAAGATAATTGAACCGGTTATAATGTCCAGGACTAGCGGAGTTGCTGTGCTTCTCACGGTATGTGTATCAGTCAGTGGAATTTATGAAGTAACACCATCTTTTGTGAGAGTATTGAATGCTGTGGGAGTATCTATATCTTTCAACGTCATTGGATATTATCGTCAAAATCTAATTGCTGAACGAGAAAGCAGAGGTGCCTGGCATGGTTGTAACATGGACGATCAGAACCAATTATGCAATTCGATAAAATGGATATAGAGCCGATGCATGATGGGAAAATGGACGGGAGGAGCATTCCGAAGGTGAATGGCTCTCTGCTGCAATTTCAAATCAAGGGCACAAAAAGCTATTTGAGAGATGGAGCCGTACCAGTCAATAAAAGAGCAAAGTATGCATCCTGGAGACATGTAAGTGCTCTTAGGACAAGGGAAGAATTTGAGCCTCAATTGAAATATGGAGGAAGTGATGTATTTTCTTCAGCAGACCAATTATGTTGTGTTCGGATAAGTAGCTCTGTACAAAACAAAAATTATCGGAAGATCGGAACGCAATGGATTGAAGTTCAGAACTGCTACTGCGAAGGATTTCGATTTTGGTATTAATACCTAACCTTTGAACTGTTTTTTTTAGACATTTAGACCACATGGAGGCAGAAAAATCGAGGAGGACTCTTTGTATGACTTGCAAATTGTATACGTGGATATCAACCGAGATAGCGCATCCGACGTTCGCTCTGTCAGACGCTTTCTGAAACCAATTCGGGAATAGATAAGACCAGGTATGCATGGCTGCCTCCTCTACGTCGTTCTCGCGGCAGATCAACAGTCGTATAAAATGTTTGCTGAGGTCTGGTTGGCGTCTAAGAGGAAGAGTAGAAACGAATCTATGGTATGTGATGCTTTACGGGGTAATTCTGTAGGTAGCAGAGATATCATTGCACTACATGAATGGTTCATGCCCTTTCAGGGTTTGTTTCATGCAGAAAAACAAGCGATTTATTCATTGGGCAAAGAGACGCTTGATGGGCTCGGTCTAAAAGATATAGCATCATGCGTAGGGCTGTATCTTTCGCACGTAGAGAATATCATCCAAAACTCACATGTGCGGAACAACGGTGTTGTGCTATTTATCTTGGCTTCTGATATGCTTTTACGTGTCATTGATATGATAACGCTGGAAGATGCCAGTCTTAGTGGTGCTGTTGCAAAGATGCACGCAGATCAATGTAGAAAAATGTTACATTAGATGGAGGAGTTTTCTGCCACCGGTATTTCTATATTTCTAAAAATAGTTATGTGCCCTTCAGGCAGTTTTATAGCTGCACAACAAGTATTGTCAGTGCTAATGTCCTCCGAATTGGAAATGCTATCCGCAAGGCAATTAATATCCGTTTTATTCTCGGTCCAAATGGGAAACGTTTCATCAAGACCTTACTGCTTTCTTGCCCTCCGAACTACTATTGGATTTCAAGTCCTATCCAAAACTGCACATACAGACTTAGCTGAAGTGTTCTGGATTAAAAACAACGCAATACTGCATTCATATACACACCTCAAGTATCAAGAATTGTGTTGTGGTTTCCGATTGCCGCAGTACGCGGAGTGATTTGGGTAACAGACACATGGGACACGTGTCCAGGTATCGGACGAGTTCGGGCACGGAGTAGGTGTCTATGGGAGGGCAATTGCTTGAGGATCAAAACTCGTACGCTACGCAATGATTTTAATCTGCCACCCGGCCCAAGATTGTGGAACATCTGGAAGACGAATGATCTCGGGACGAACGATCTTGCGATGAGTGATCTCGCAATGAGTGATCTCGCAATGAGTGATCCACGGACAAGTGATCTTGGGAAAATGATCTCCAACTGATCATACTGATAATAGTTGTCATACCGACCGCCGGCCCTTTAGCGTTCGATCTTAGATACGGCATGCCGTGGTTAATTAGCCATGTAGCTCGTAAGCGGAGCATGTGCTTAGATCTAGATCCTACATTTCCCTTTTCTAGATTACAGAGGACTTTCTGCAAAAACGCGAAGATCGAGGGACATATACGCTATACAACGAAATAAAAAACATTTCCTTTTTTTCTCCGAGAAAGTCTGAGGAGGCAGAGGGGGAATCAGAACGGTGCCCACCATTTTCGCAGGGCCAGCATTGAGTAGGAATCTCTCTCCCCATTTACCGACCTGCGAACAATTTGTCACTCTTGTACGCATTCTTTCGGGGAATACTACGTACAGTTGTGGAAGGAGAGCTTTTCAAAAATAAGATTTGGCGAAGTGTCTTAAAACTAAGGAGTTTTACAGGAGGTGGAAGGAACTGCATGGATAGAAGGGGTTGGGTATACGTTGGAACGAATGCAGTACATGCGTTCAGGATATCAAAAGCTTTGGGTTTCCCAAGATTGTGGTTGTCTGAAAGATATGAGTCTCTGCCTCTTGAATTGCTGACGAATTCTTTATCTTTCATATTTTTGTTCGCTTCAGGCTTGGCGCCACCTCACAACGGTTCAGGCCCCACTGTCGGGCAGCACTTTTTCACTCCGGTTGCTCACCCGAAGCTCCGGAAAATTGGCCCAAAGCCAATTCACACGTCCATGCGCGAGAGCGAGGGTTATCTCCTGTGAATTCGTCAAACGAACCTCCTAGGTGGAAATTTAATACCCATTTCTATTAAGAGATCTATTGAATCCGACTTGCTTCTTTCTTTGCTTGAGTTTGTCCAATTCAATGGAGTTTCCGCGATTGAACATCTCACCGAAAATAGTCGGCAGTCATGGCTCGAAAGCAAACATGTGGTTTCACTGGATTCTCTTTCAATGCAAGACTTGGAACCAGCAGTCTGCAGTGCTGTAAGCAACAACGTCAACGAGACTGATTCTGAGATCAGACTGAAGGGTCATTTCATGGAATACACGAATTTTCTCTGTTCAAGAAAACGGGAATTACCTGTGACCACATGCCCCAAAGTGTTAGTGGGGCATATGTGTATGCGTCTGAAGCGTATAGAACTTCGGAAAGTCGAGAATGACTTACAATTTAGTCGAAATGATCTGAAGAAGGACTGGCTCGCCTTCTATCGCTATTCTGTAAAGCAGGCAGTTCAGAGCGACCATTTTGTTCCAATTCGGATTGAAAAGGCCCCATGAAGGCCCGCGAAAGGCTCCAATGGTGCTACTAAGGGCCCAAAAATGTCCACAGCATAGGATCTCGATCAAATAGAAACCACAAGAGTTCAGATAATAAGTTTCTGTATGACAAGCCAAGGAACCAAACGCCTTGTGGGACCCTTACTCGTATCCAATCATAAGAAAGCAGGAATGGGGAGAAATCTCCTTCAGGGCAGTCTAATTAGAATGTCACAGATGAGAAGGCCCCAAGATGTTCTGAACCACCCTTTTGTTGAAATAAAAAGAAGTGCATGAACTAGAAACATGTTATAAGGAATTTTCCGAACTCCAGTGAGGAAGAAAACGATAAATTGCTCAAAGAAGCTAAACTGGAAGGACCGTTCAGGCTTCGAAATCCGGAATTCCTAGTGTTCAATGAAGCTATGTCTGATTTGTTGATATTAAGGCCAGTACTGCAGTCCCTAGAATTCAATTTGGATACTCAGTTGGCAGCAGTACGAAATGAATTTCATGACGCAGACTTCTCAAAAATTGGTTTTCATAGTGGTATACCAGGTGGGAAAAGACACGAATTGAATTTACCAAGAATTCTGTACAGAAATATAGATATCAAAAGTGACTGTGAACCCCTTCCTATCGATACGGAGTTTAATGACACTGCTTCAGTTCTGTTGAACCCTTCGAGTACGGTAATCCCAGATATATTCATCGATACTGTCAAGGAGGAAGAACTTCCGGAACGTATTGATATGGTGACGAAGATATGGCTGAAACAAGGAAATGCCTAGAGGCGATGATTGATGAAGCAGTTCAGAGCGAGCTACTTTCAGAATTTCATGATGAAATTAGAGCTATGGTATGGGAGTACAAGGATGTCTTTCGGACTAAATTGGGAGCTGATCCTCCCATTGACGCACCTGCTGTGATGGTTAGACTCAAGGACGATGCGGAACTTTGCCGGGTCAGGGTCAGGCGATACTAACCACAGAAGGCTCGTTTCGTACGTGAAAAGTGGAAGAACTTCTCCAATTGAGGATTTTTAAAGCGAACAATGAAAGGCAATGGGCGTCTGCTCGCCTTACTGTTCGTAAAACTAGGGAAAAAGGCTTCCGGTTTACAGTAGACCTGAGAACGGTTAACATCTAGACGTTACCAAGTATCTGGCCAATGCCCAACATGGAAGCGGTTACTGCAGAGCATTCCGGATGCACTTTTTCGCAGTTATTGATCTGTGCCTTGGATATTTCCAACTTGCACCGCACGCTGACTCCCAAGAGGGCCAAAGCTTTATTACTCCTGACGGAGTTTTCAGTCCGACACGGGGTTCTTCAAAGAAAGATAAATGCAGATTCATTCTTTCAGAGTATTGTACACCAAATATTCATTTCGCAACGGGTTTTTATTACTCAGTGGCTGGATGATCTTCTATTTCACGCAAGGATTGCTCGCCAGCTTTAGAAAAGCTCCGAGAATGTTTTTCCTTTTGCAGGGAGAGAAGTTTCAAGCTGCACGCTGCAAAGTTCCGCCTGTTTCTACTGCAAACGAATTGGTGTGGTCCTTTGATTAGTAAGGGTGGGGATAAGATAGAACCGAGCCGTTTTCAATGTTCAAAGTCTTGTCAATATTCCTACTCCTGTGAACGGTGCAGAGCTCCAACAGTTTTTTCGTGCGACTAACTGGATGTGATGTTATATACTACAATTTTCTACAATTGTTGAACCGCTTTCTGCCGCACTAGAAAATGTTTTTAAAGCAGCTGGCTCCCGCAAGATACGAACTGTGGCAAAAATTCACCTTAAACCACCATTATGGACGGGGGATCAGGTCCAAGCATTTCAGGCAGTTAGAGATGCTCTCTCAAACGCCATAAATCTTGCATACCCGGATTCAGAACAGCTTCAGTCGCTCTTTACTGACGCATCGAAGGAACATTGGTCTGGTATCCTAACTCAGGTACCGACTACTGATATTGATATACCTTCACAGAACAGCGGCATCAGCCTCTGGCATTTCTGTCAGCCTCCTCCAAAGGGTCTAGCCAAAGATGGTCCACGCTTGAAAAAGGGGCTTTTGCAAGTGTCGCATCTTTGAATCGACTGGACTATATACTTTTAAAGCCTGATGGTTTTAAAAGAATGTGTCGCCTCTGGGAATCGACTGGAATAGGAAAGCAGGTCTTACGAGCTTATCGAGCCCTGCTTGCATATTTTCTCAACACTCCCATTTGCCTGAGGATTATATAGTGTGGTGAAATGGTGGTGGGAATGTAGCTCGCGAGTCAATTTCCTAATCAAAACGTTCTTGAAATGTGATCCGCGATCTGAATTCCAAATCTGTACAACTCCAAAAGTCACGAATCTATTGAGAAAGGTTGTGGCCACAGTCTCTGCATCTGCGTCTTCAGATGCTTCTAGCCAACTATAGATCTACGCATCATCATGCAAAATTTGTACAAAGCTAAAAACTTGGTGGTTTTCTCCCATGTAAAGGAAGTCGAATTGAAAATGCTCATTTGCCTTCGAGGCATGCTTTGCACGGCTCAGTGGTCCAAGTACATGAAATCCTCCAAGTGTGGAGAGAAAGAGGATACAAGTGTAGCAAAAGGCCTTGAAATCCTCTTGCGTACCGGCCCAGAAGAAATATTTGTGAATATTCTGTATCGTAGTAATTGTAACAAGATGTCCACCACGACCACAGTGTCCAACAATACATACCCGGATCTGGATTGGAACAGCTACAGATTGTATCGAAATTGAACCCTCAGTTTATACAATCTATTCATCCATTTTCATCTCAGTTCAGGTTCCTCCTCTTCTCCAATTGAAGCTTTCTGTGCTTCGAATACATCGTTTGCGGACCGCCACCGGAAATCAGGGTCCAATTCTGGTGCAAGTGAAGCAACGAATAGCGATGCAAGACGCCTAACCGTAGTTCGATCTTTATTTCCTGGAGTACCCCACCATGACAGCAAATCAGCCTTTACATTCTCTTCCACCCTAAAATGTGAGATAGTATATCTGAAAGACGATAAATGCACAGAACATCGCCCTAGGAGAATCAGGCCGGAGACATGGTAATGATGTAGAAGCAATTTAGATATTTGAACATAATTTGGAACACATTTGGAACATACATTTCGGAGCTGTAGTTGGCCAACATATCTCGACATAATTTAGAACCCGTTTATAATATATATTTCAAAACAGCAGCTATGTTACATTTTCGGATACTGAAAAGAAGTAAAATAGAACCTATTTGACACAAAATTGCAGGCCGTTTAAATGTTTACACTAAATGGAAGTAATCTAGAAAGTCCAAACAGTTACTTTACGTTACTAGTCACACTGTGCAACGAATGATGACGCTTCATGATAGAGTCACCCTTGACATGTTGGCTGCCCTAA
>JAUBNZ010000805.1:0-14366 GCA_032355485.1 Bonnemaisonia californica
AGGGTGCGACTTTATTGACAAGCATGTCGAATCGATCAGCCCGAAACATCGGTTTGTGGAACTGGAGTCCGGGGAACCTTTAGCCATTGGCCGCCGCCGACCGAAGAACATGCCGGAAATAGTGTTTCAGAAAGGCAAGCAAGCCAAGAGGGAAGGACGAAAGCACCAACCCTACCAGTCTACCGTACCACGGTTTTAAAACTGGGGTAAACTACTCAAGTACCGGTTGTCACTGAAGCTTCGGGTCTGCAAGTATTGATCCCTAAACCTGGATTCATTCTTGACAAGAAGGTACAAATGGAAAATGGAATTGCGAATGTACGCCCCCACCTGCCATTCCACGTCGAGGTGATCAACTTCGGCGCCAAGAGCGTTCGCTTACCTTAGCGGATTGTAATTGGAGCAGCGGGTGGAGCCCCACCGACAATGCCAAACGTGGAAGAGGGGGTCACACCCCTGCCGAATTACCCAGGAATCTCGACAGCGGCAGCTGAAACCTCTAGCCATATTCAAGAGAGAGAGGAAAATTCGTGCAAGCCACCTGAGGCCGGCTCCACGTCAGAAACATCGGTCGATGCAGAAGCAGCCTGGAAAACCAAAGTGAGAGACATTCTTGGGGACTTTGAAGAGCCTATCTTCAAGGAGCAAATCTTATCCATGCTGGAAAAACATGCGGAAATGTGGAGTGGCAAGATAGGCCAAAAAGCCGCCACCGTACTTCGGATTCAGCTCAAATCGGGCACGGTTCCGACTCGCTAGGCGCCCTATCCGGCGGTTCACAAAAGCCGGGAGCTCATTTCCGAGCAAATCGCGGATATGGGAGCCGCGGGAGTGATTGAGGAATACTGGTCGGAATGGGCCAGCCCTCTTGTAGTGGTCCCCAAACAGGATGGCATTCCGAGGTTCTGTGTTGACTACAGGAAGCTCAACACGGGAACAGTCCGGGACGCCTACCCCATTCCACGCCTGGATGATTGCATTGAGTCTCTAGGGATGGCCAAAATCTTCACGACCCTAGATTGTAACAGCGGTTACTGGCAGATTCCCGTGGCTGCGGAAGATCGTGATAAGACTACGTTTGTATCCCGTGGGGGTTCTTTTCAGTTCAAACGGATGCCGTTCGACCTCACCAACCCTCTGGCCACGTTTCAACGCGCGCTCGATATTCTCCTCGCTGGGATTAAGTGGCAGTACTGCCTAGTCTATTTGGACGATGTCATCATCTTTTGTACCACGGAGAAGGACCATCTAGATCACGTTGATCCATTCCTAGGAATTCTCCGCCCAGCTGGCGTCAGTCTGAAGTTTAAGAAATCGGAGTTCTTCAAACACTCCGTCAACTTTATAGATCACCGGATCAGCCCCGGAAAGTTAGAATTAATCGAAGGAGGGACGGAAGCCCTCCTACACGCACAGTATCCATCTAAAAAACACAGCTGGGTAGCTTCTTAGGGTCGTGCAACGTTTACCGAAGATTTGTGCAACGCTTTCCTAAAATCGCAGGCCCACCAACCGACCTACTCAAAAAAGATTTACCAGACCAACTACCTGCTGCGTCAGATGACGAACTGAAGGCTTTCAAAGAACTGAATCGTGCTCTATTTCGTCCACGTATCCTCCGCATACCGTTGGAAAACGAGCTCTATGTCCTAGATGTGGATGATTCTAATTATTAACTAGGGCGCGCCCTGCTCCAGATGCATGACAATCTGCTATACCCAGTGGGATACTGCAGTCTCCCTATGGAGGATGCGGAGCACCGCTACAAGACTACTGAAAAGAAGTGTCTCGCAGTTTTCTGCAGCATCACTATTTGGAGCGAACACTTTTGACGGTACGCACCGACCATGAGGTACTGAAATGGATCCTATCCATCTCCCCCTCAGAAGGCTGGCTGACCAGGTGGAGACTCCGACTATCAGAATTCGATTTCGATATCAAGTACCGGCCGGGTATCAAGAAACTCGTTCCCGATGCCCTATCAAGTATCACCACACTCGGGCACGAGATCTCTGCACTGGAGATGACATTGAGATCATTCTAGTCTCGGTACCATCTAACTCTATTGCTCAAAAACCCGAAGAGAACACAGAAGGACCTGAAATGGACATGTATCCGGCTGAATGGGACAGGGAAGACTGCTTTCTTTTATCCCCTACGGACCTGATACCGGAACGGATTAACACAGCAAAGTGGCTACTAGAGCAAGGCAAGGACAATTACTGCCAGGAAATTCAGCAGAAGATCGGCACAGCCGCGACCAATAGGTTCATCATGAACGAGATAGGGGTACTAATCCGCGCAGTCCTGCTGGACGACCGTTGCCAAGTAGTGGTTCCGAAGAACCTCCGATCCAGGCTGCTGCTGAATCACCATCAATGACCAGTCGCCGGACACTCGGGAGTGAGACGGATTTACGAAATGCTGCGGCGTGGGTATTTCTGGTCCGGGATGGTCCCGGAAATTTACGCCACCGTACGGGGCTGTACGAATTGTTCCAAGGACAGAGTTCAGCTTAACAGACACATGAATCCAATGAAACTGTTCCCCGCGTTACGGCCATTGGAAAATGTTTCTATGGAGATATTGGGCCCGCTGCCCAGGACGTCCCGTGGTCAACTCTACGTGCTAGTCATTGCGAACAGGTATAAGAAGCTGTGCCGGCTGCTACCGATGCGTTCTACTACGCGGGCCAAAGTCGCTCAAGCATTCACAAAGGAATGGGTGTTTACCTGCGGCCCTCCGAAATGTCTGCTGACAGATAATGCATAGCAGTTCAGGTCAAAATTCTTCGCAGACAACTGCCGGATCCTAGGGACAAAATGGATATTCACAACGGCGTACCACGCCCAGACCAATGGCCAGGTCGAAAGACTAGACCGTCCGCTTGCGTCGATGCTAAGGCACTATACTGCAGAAGACCAGAGCTCCTGGGATGAATACCTACCACCGCTGGCCTACGTGTATAACCCTTGCGTCCACCGGACGACGAATACTACGCCGTTCGAGCTCACCCTGAATAAGCCACCACCTCCGCTAGGATAGGAGCACCTGTATAGCGAAACTCGGGATACTGCTTGGATGCGCAAGCACTGCAGCACCGGGCTTGAGTTGGCCTTCCAAACTACGGCCAAAGCTCTGCTACACAACTAAGCACGGTATAAGCGCGATTTAGAAATGGCAGTACGTAATCTTAACCGAAACCTACGCGATGGGGACCAATTCATTATTGACTACCTGCTCAAGTCGCAGGAAAAGACACAGATGGGTAGGAGACAAAACAAGCTGGACTTTAAGACTAGGGGCCCTACATCGTCATTTCCAATCACGGCCACACCTTTGAGGTGGATGTGGACGGGGTAACGTAACGCCTCAGTTCCGATCGCCCTCGGCCCACCCCACAAACGGCAGCAACGGACACAAGCCCAGCCGGAACACAGGAGGCCGCACCCGTTCCAGGAAGTTCTGCAGAGGTCACCACCGCACCTTCCAGTACAAACCCTGCGGGGTTAGAGGAGGAAAGATTTGTTTTCGACATTTCGGCAGAGCTTCCCAGCGTACTGTAGGATACACACCCAGCGGGCTACATGGGGCACAGGCGACGCCAATTCCGAACATTTTGCTAGACGTTCCCACCGCAAATTCAAATGAAAAACCAGCCGGGTCGGGATACGTAATCGACCAAATAGTAAAGGAGGAAATGGACGCGGAAGGAAATGTCTTGTTCAGGGTCCTGTGGTACGGTTACACAGCGAAGGACGACACCAGGAAACCCGAGGACATCTTGGAAGAAGCGACGGTACAACGTTTCAGGAAAGCTCAGACCAAGCGCTCAGGACAAACCCGAAGATAGGACACTACGGTGTGGGAACTGGGGAGAGTGTATCTTGAATAATTTCCTAAAGGGTGTTTTACCTACAGCACAGCCGTACTCGTATGAGCACGTATCGGGCTATTTCTTGGATAATCTCCAAGAGCGAAATTTACTGCCGTACAGCAGTACATGTATGAGCACGCATTGGGCTATTTCTTCGTTAAATTCCAAAAGAGAAATTTTCTTGCTATATTTTCGTTAATTTCCAAGAGCGAAAATTTGACTGCAGTACAGCAGTACATTGGGTCCATACTATCGCAGGAGCTGAAGCCAAACGGCGGGAAGAGGGATAGATCTAATAAGGGGACGCGTTCCGCAACATCGACGAGGAATCGCGTGATCTTACCTATCGAAAATTGAGTTGAGGCGCATCATATCCTAGCCAGGAGAGCACAAGCTATGAGTTCATCCAAGAATGAGGACTCGGGCTCGAGTTTGAAAATTCCGTTTATGCAACGCGGGATGGAGTATTTTGCGGTCTTCCCTATCGACACTTGAGTCGAGGCGCATCATATTTTAGCCAGGAGATCACAAGCTACGAGTTCGTCTAAAAATGATGACTCAGGCTCGAGTTTGAAAATTCCGTTGTTGGTCCCGCCTGAAGCGCCGAAACCGTCATCGTCTCTACAAACTACCAAATCTCTTCAAAGCACCGCATAATCAACCACCGCTGAGGCATGTTAAGGACCGAACGGAAAGATGGGACCCCAGAAGGGGTCCGTCCCTCACCGGAAAAGATCCGGTCACGACGGGAAGCGGCGGAACGAATACGGGCCAGCTGGTCTTGGTACATACGTTCCAAACACTCCTCCTCCTGGCGAACGGCACGTTCCGTTACAACCGTATGTTCAGACAACTGCCTAGGCGTAGGTTGAGTCGACGGGCCGACGGGAGCAGGAATTCCGGATGGCGAGGGGATACTCGAAGACACAGCCGCGGCTGGAATAACCGGGGATACGGAGGAAACGAAAGCGGCTCGTTTCCCCCTGTCATTCCCGCGAGAGGAGACCCAGATGGGTACGAGAAGAAATAAGCTGGATTTTTAGACACAAAGACCCTACACCGTTATCTACAACCACGGCCACACCTTTGACATGGAAGTGGACGGGATAACGGAACGCATTAGTTCCCACTGCCTTCGACCAGCCCCACAAGCAACAGCTGACTCGGAATCATACCCAGCTTGGTCACAGTACATGGTCGAACGTATCCTGGAAGAGGATATCGACCCGGATAGCATTCCTTTATTCAAAGTCCGAAGGAACGGTTATTGAGAAAAGGAACACACTTGGGAATCTGAAGATAGATTTGACAAGGCTACGATACGGCGGTTCTGGCGAACCCAAACCGCGTGCTCAAAACGTACCAAGAAGTAAAACACTGCCGTGTTTGGATCCACCCGCCGAAATATCGTGAGACTTCATAAAGCTGAACATTTACAAGGCCCTTACGCGGATTGTAAAAGCTATATTTTCATTATTTCTTAATGAAAATGTTACAATACGGCATTCACAGATGCCATCTTCGCAGGAGCTCAAGGCAATTCACGAGGAGGGGATGGAAGGTGGGATCAAGCAACATTACGAATGCCCAAAGGCAGCTACCCTCTGTAGAAGTTACGGGAAATGATAAAACATTTCCAAGAAGCGAGGAGTTCTGTCCCAACCCCGGTAAAGGCAGAACGGGAATTAGGGTTATAAGACAATAGCTGTTGTTCGAGGAAAGAAGGGCCATAAGCAACATCTGACCACTCCAGCAGAAGTTTGACAACCTTCCAGGTCGACAATAGAGCCAGAAAACATCCTATCCTAGAAAGGAAAGTAAGGGATACCAGGTCATCCAAAAATGACGATTCTGGATGGAGTTTGAAATGCCAGCAATACCTCGCAGGACTGAAAGAGAACGAGGAAAGGAATGCGAAAAAAGGTCAAACGCGCACCGCAGTGCAGTCGATAGATAAGACAAAAGAAACTGTCAAGTTTATTTGAACAGGCAACAGGGAGAAAAGCTAATTCAAACGTCTGCCACGAGCGATCGGAATCTCGTCACTATCGATAAAAAAACAGGCGCCGAAGCCGATGCACCAGCCCCGTATCGACGAACTGCAGAAGCAGATGGACTGGCACAGGGAACATTGGAACTCTTCCGACGAACGCCAGCAACCCGCCCAACAGCAGCCCGGCCAAGATTCGCTAAGGAATTGGCGTCTCGAGCACGAGTGACTACGGGAGACGTGCGGGGATTCGTTTCACGGGAGTCAACCAAGGGTACAGTAGGAGTTGAATTCCACACAACAGGATCAGTTCCCCCTCCAGCAGGATTTGAAGCCGGCCAAACAGGATGAATTCCCCCTCCAGCAGGAGTAGGGTTCGATTCAACAGGTGTTTCGTCTCGATTGAGGGGGGAAGTCGGTTCAACAGGCGTAGAGACCCAAGCATAGACTAAATGATTCGAAGTAACCGGTGGGGCATCACAAGTGGGAAGGTCGAGGCGAGGGGCATCCGTAAGATCGCTTGCAGGCGGGTGATATAGTTCAAATTGAGTACA
Organism: Bonnemaisonia californica; assembly: GCA_032355485.1. Lineage (NCBI taxonomy): Eukaryota > Rhodophyta > Florideophyceae > Bonnemaisoniales > Bonnemaisoniaceae > Bonnemaisonia > Bonnemaisonia californica. Next base: position 6,422 of record JAUBNZ010000805.1, read on the forward strand.
CAAGAATTACCCTACTGAAAAAGCCTTGCAGCAACGGCATCCCTCCAAAAGCATGCCCCCAAAAGCAGTTCCAACTTGCACCTCGTTCAGCTGAACATTGGAACTCTCAAGGACAGGCTCCTGCGGAAGACAGGCCTCAGCCGCAACTGCAACCTCACTCGTGGGCTGATCTCCACGCAGGCGTTGCTCCGCCCAGTCAGCGTCCCGTGCAGTCAAAGTAGCGTCACAACCTTCACGTTCTTGCAGCTGCAATCGAAGCTCAGTAAAATCAGTTTCCAAAGAGGATGGACGAGTCTCGTCAACTCGCAGTTGCGAATTCAAGTCATCGATGATACGCCCCTTTGCGGCCACGTCAGCGGCGGATAAACGTAAGCTGTGAGTCGCCGAGTTAAGACGGGTCTCCAGACGACCAATAATGCTGTCGCTTGATCTTATACGAACCTGGGACAGGTCAGGGAGAACGGAGGCCCTCGTAATGACTGCAGTCGAGCCGCCATCAGGCAAACCGGAGGAAACGGAATGGTCCAGCGTCTAAGGAAACGTTACTATGAGGACTACCAGCTGCTACGGCGAAAGGCATCTCCTGAAGGATGTCGCGAAGGGGAACCTCAGTGCCAGCCGGCAAATTGGGGAATACAAATTGCGAAGGTGTGCCCTCCAAGATCAGCCGAGGGATACGGGTGTCCAAATTGACAGTACCCAGCAGAGGCGAATTACAATCCACGCGCATGTGTTCCGGAAGGAAGGGGACCGAAAAGGAACTCTCTGAATCTCGCTGCAGAGCAGATAAAGAGAGGTTTTGGCAAGCTACCCCAAGCTAGGAACTCGTGATAAGCCAGCAGGTCAGCATAAATCTTCCGTGTAATGACACGGTCCTTGCTCCCCCACGCCATGATTTGATCTCGATGGACAGGAACGTTGTAGCCAAGAGCGAGGAATTCATCCCCAGATTGGGTAGTGAGAAGATACAGGCGTTTGCTTACAAAATGCTTGCTAAAACCAAGTGGCAGCGTTGAAGGCAGTCCATTCACTCCGTGCAATGGACCAGAGGAAATCTGGAAATGGGCCATTCCATTGCAACTGGAAGGAATGGTACTGCAGTACAGGGGGACTCCGGACTCCAAGATCCAGCAGGAAATCCCACCACCAAGAAGGCCGATAAGCATAAAATTTCCGCCGAACATTATAAGCCAGTTTGAAGAATTCCTGGTCACGATAGGTCACAAACAAGACGGGAATGCTTCCATGGGACCCAAGGTGTCGGGTCTGATTGCGATGAAGGCGCTCCCTGGGATATTGCTGATACCACCGACCACGGCCCCAGCTGTTGGGCAGGAATCCAACGTCAGGACAAATGTAACGCGCGTGAGGTGCCGGAGGTAACGAAGCTACATCCACCCGCCGGTGTTGAAAATCAGCCCACTGAAGGGCATACCACCGGACATAAGGCTCATTGCTGGGCTGGCCTAATTCTTAAATTTCCGAGACCAGCTCATCTGGAATGCCAATACGACAGGGGGAATGCTTGCAGCGAGCAATTAAAGCCTCCTCAGCCCGTCCAAAACTGCTGTGGCGGATAATTTCTTCGAATCGTTTCACTAACAACCTCGGCCGAGGCAAATTCAAAACCTGCCGGAAGCTGGGGAATCCAGAGGAAGTTCGCCCTTCACCGGTGATCAGTACGTCACTTTGGAAAACAGCCGAACGAATACGGGCCCGCTGGTCTTGATATACTCGCTCCAGACGTTCTTCTTCACGGCGACAAAGAGAGCCTCACGTCGACCGAAACGTCGTACAGAAAACTTAGGGTGGGTGGAACAGTCCATTACCCGCGAACTGGAGTACCCAAAGAGGGGGAGTACCAGTTATCACAGCAGTGGCTGTATTACTCGTAGTGGCAACCGGCGGTACAGCGTCCAAAAAGGCAACTCGTTACTCTTCTGACATCGAGGCAAAATGCTTCTGGAGCGTCATTTGGGCGGCATCTGGACGCTGCGTCTCCTCGAAAACAGGAGGGGAGACGTGTGGAATCGGCCCCAGACCCACGTCAGCCATGGCAGGCCATGGTACTGAGGGGGACGACGCAGCGGAGCAGGGTGTCACGGGTGGAGTAGGCCGGCGAGCAACGGCAGACAAGGTAGCTCCGGAACGGGGCCGAGCTCAAGAAGCCAAAGGGGAAAGCTGGGATCGCAGGGCATAAGGACGACCCGAAGGTTCGGGAGGCCCGCGAAGATTTCCAGAACCCTACATGGGAGCAGAAAGATTGGAAATAGGGACACGAGCGCGTAACTTCGAACCCGAATCGTCTAATTCTCTGATTGATATAGACTCCGAGGTAACCGGAGGGGGTGATGGAATGACTGCCCATTCTCCAAGGTAAACGAGGCCATATCCAGCTGGATGATATAACGTATCCGCTCGCGTCGAAAGTGCGGAGAAACATGTACTATTGGACAAGTGAGAGGTTTGAAAGGTCGACTGAGAGAAGAGGGCAGAGGAGACCACATCTTGGAGCGGAGGAGTCGTTTCGATGGCCTCGTCAGCAAATTTCGAAGGGGCGGGAACCACCTGGTCTTGCGACATTACCCGTGGAGTAGAAGGACGTGAGACAGGCCGCGAAGGAGGAGGTGAACCCATCACCGGAACAGACACATAAAAAAAGGGCGCGCGACGGTAGTACCGAAAGTTCGCGATCTTGAATGTCGGCTGACACTTCCAGGAGCAGTATGCCAAGGCAGGAAGAGGCATATGTAGGACAAATCGCCTTTGTCCCAGAATAACGTCGGGAGACGGGCGGAAGGGTTGGGAAATGTACCGAGACTTGGTGAGTCCGCCAAAACTCGCGGATGCTGGCTGGCATATGAGCCACACCTGTGCCATAGCCGGGGTCGCGCACAGCAATGAAAATTTCAGTTTTTAGCTACGTTAGTTATGATAGGACACTATCGTCGGCCACGTGTAGAATTTAGTCACTTGGGACCATAAGGGCCAAGTGACCCACGAAGGACCAGTTGAGGTCCTGTAAGATATAGTACTTAAGTAGCCATTAGGGTTGCTTCCATAGTACAGTAAAGAGTCAGCAGACTCAGGATTAGAAAACGGAGGTCAAGTTTGACAGCCCAACGTACCGTCAGGGTGCTCGCTTTGTTCCTTTTTCCTACGCACCAACGCACGCTTGCGACTGTCGTAACTTCTCGTGGCCGATCCCAGTTTCTCTGTCCTCAACCGTCGCGTGTCCCAGGACGTAAAACCCCCTTGTGCACGAGTGCCCCTCTGCACATAAGCTCTGGTGAACATCTATCTCCCTAACATAATAACCTCTGGTGGGTATTGATTCCGCTCTATCACGCCGTCGCTCCCGCTGGAGACTTGGCCTCAACCCCCTTCACCGTCTACCTTGCTTCCATTACACACCGCCGTGTTCAGTCAAGACTATCCGAATTCCGTGGAGCTGTCGGTCCTACCCGGTTTACACCCGTACGACAGCTCTCGAAAATACTCTCTAGTCACTTAGAGAGGGGGTAGGTTTGTCCCACACCTATGCCCAATCTCGAACAGGAGTTAACGAAGCTTACCGACTCCTGGTTCTTCGCCAAGTTTGATCATTCGCATGGATACTGGTTGTTAACGTTAGATTCGGAATGGAAACCAATGTAGTCCTTCGTCACCCCCGACGGGATATATTCCCCGACAAGGGTGCTACATGGAACAACAAACGCCGTCAACCACCTGCAGTCTGCTCTGGCAGAGATCGTTCCATATGGAACAACGTCTTGAACTAGTTGGATGATAGGATTTTATACGACACTACTGTGGACAGAAAACGTGCTTCTGTGCGAAGCTTTCTGAATTTGTGCGCGGATTACAACGTCAAGTTACATCCACGTAAGTGCATCTTATTCGCGCAAAAGATCCGATGGTGCGGTTGCATCCTGTCCTCAGCTGGGATACGGTACGACCCACGACGCCTGCATGGTTTTCTGTCTCTGCAGCCACCTACTGCAGTACCTCGCCATCCTGGAACGGTGCTAGGGGGTAACCCGCCGCACAAATATTTACAACATTTTGGTGAATATTTACAACATTCTGTGCGCGCACTATTACTTCTTTTTCTGTCACACGTGTACACTCCTGTTACACGTGTGTCCAGATTTATGGATTCACTCCAGCTCGGAGATCAATTCCGAGGACCGGATCACCCCGGGTCCACGTGAGCCCCAGCAGGCACACGTGTACTCGCGGGGTCAGGCGGTAGTCATAAACTGCACCCACAGGGGCACCCCGATGCCCCGAGTACAGTGCAGCCGGAGCAGCCCCCTGCAGGACGTCAGCTGCCACAACTGCCTTTGAGCAGCTGCCATGTTGGAAGCTGCTCATTACAGTACCGCTGGTGGACGCTCGCCGCTTCCCAGCCAGCCATTGGCTACCCCTCGCGGGGTAGCCTATGGGCGGTGGTCTGAGCTCCACGGTAAGCACTTATACAGGTTAGTAGCCGGCCATTGGGCGGTACAATAGGAACATTTAGCTTAGTTACTTTACTGTAAGTATAGGGGTGAACTTCTAGTACTTAAGTATTAGCAAACTAGCTATCCTAAGCACTAAAGAGGTACCCAGACCTCCGCCTTTGAACTTACAACTCGGTTGTGGAACCGGATCCGCAGCGGTCTTCCCAACCACCCTTTTGTTGCCAGAAGGGCGTTGACAGGCTTATTTATCGGATTGCGCTACGTCTGGCCCCCGATCCTTGCCCCCCTCGCGCCACCCTGCTTTACCCACTGTACCAGACCTGGTGCAGTGGTAGCTTGACCTGCGCACCCCCCTTTGCCCTGTTTCCCGCGACACCGCCATGCGTATCGTTCCCCAAGAAGGAGCGGTACGACAGCTTCCTGTCGCGTTTTCCCCGAATCAACGCCGGTGAACACTGCTGTTCGTTACTCGGAAGACTCATCTTACCGTAAATTTCCTCCGCGGGGAAAGTAGGGGACTGAGAGGGTAGAGGTAAAACCGTGCGTCTTCCCATCTCCAGCTCACCGACGAGAGACCTCCCGCTTACACCTCAACCCCAGAACTTCCCAGCCCTAGAAGCGAAGGAAATACTACATCTATCGCCCCACCGCTACCGGCTGCTAGGGACACTAGTATCTGGAGGGTGTCCAGGCACTTTCTTTATATACTACAGTAGTCTCCCGATCTAGAACTTCCTACTTTTAAAAGTTCTGGGGCTCAGGCGAATGCCCCCACGCAGGGAACCAGATGATCCCAGCTATTGGCAAGGTTCCCTTGACAACAGCTTGAAGACTCTAGGTACCAACATGGAGGACAGCATCTTTCAGTTTCTGAATGACCTGGTCCGTGAAGAAACGGGCGCGATCCTCGAGCACTATTCAGAGTTGAAGCTGAGTAGTGTCTCAAAGGACATTCCCGAAGACACCCTGGCAACTTTACGCCGGGATATGATGAACGAAGCGGAAGCTTCGTTCACAAAGCGTGCCTGGAATACGTTGTCACGACGACTACCGAAGATTGTTGATCGGATCGACACGATTCTCCAGTCACTCCAGGCGGATGTACTGCACCAACACCTACGTCAGTACGCCAGCTGAAAACCCAACAGTCCCACCCGACCTGGCCGAAGTGGACCGATCAATCAGGCTTCCGTCCCAGCAAGTAAAAGCCTTAGCTGGGACTTCACCCAACGCCCCCACCGACTCTGTTCGCACTAAGATGAGTGTGAAAATGAGTTCGGCGTTCCCCGAAGGTGGGGGATCCGAACCCCCAGCCCTTGACGTATATCCCCCAACAAATCGGTTCCCCTAGGGGAACTGATAGGTCAAGAGGCGGTCCTAGGAACAATGGAACCTGGTCTTCAGATACTGAAGACCAGGGAACCAGAGTTCGAAATGGTACTATCTTACAGGCATTATCGCCTTCAGGATCGGCGACCCCAACTGCTGCCTTCCCATTTGCAGCGGCTTTGTACGTTCTCCATAAATATCCAAGCGTTCAACCCGAGCCTACAAGACTTCGATGGCCGGGACGCCATCGAATTCCTTAGGTTCCTTGCGGAAATCCGCGATGCCTGTGACCCCACCGGCGTGCAGGAAGTAGCAGCTGTTAAGTTGTTGCCTTGGCTTCTTCGAGGAGATTCCAAGGCGCACTTAATGGCCTCATAAAAGATTCATACGTTGCTGGAGGGTCCACGACGTTAGCCCAATTAGTCTCACGCTGTCAACACCCTCCTCGCGCGATACGCAACTGAAGATTTCCTATCCATGGCGTACGACGAGGTTACAAGAGCGTTGCAATCCGAAAACGAGGAATAGAGTATGTTGGAAGACCGTCTGAAAACATATGCCCTCCGCTGCGCGAGCATCTTTACCGAACGGGACCTGTTGAAATTCTTTATGAAAGAACTTCAACCGGGGATCCATTCGACAGTCAAGGTGTCTGTGTCGCGACAAGACGAACAACAGTTGCAAGTTTTTCGTCGGATCGCGCAAGCACACGGTGAAAAATTCCTTGCGGTGCGCGGTCAAACACCAAAGCCCCGTGTCGCCCCCACCTGGGATCCAGCGGCACAAAAGGCCCTAACGATCCATCAACAGCATCACCTGCATCTTCCGTCGTACTCCTCCTCGGAGTACGACCACTACAAGCCACAGGGCCCGTCTGACTTGACCCCCTTGTTACTAACGGGTGATGTTAGCTTCGCAGCTAACATCCCCTCGCCCGCAACATCGACCACCGGGAAGGAGTCCTTTGACACATCTGGTCAAGGAACTCTAGTCCCATCCAGTTCGGACGACCAAATTGCTTTGGCTCAGACTTTGCTTCCCTCGCGCCAGTCACTTGGACGTGCAGCAGTTCTAGGACTCCAGGCCATATCCTCTACAATTTCCCATACCTTCCGTCCCACATGCGAATGTTCTTCACCTTTCAGAACTACCTGTTACAGCAGCAGCCGGAAAAGATACTTCTGAGGGACAAGCGGCGCAAGAACCGGCTGCGAAAAAAAGCCAGTTCTTGTACACTCCGTTTAGCTCCAGCGCTCACAGGCAGTGGAATCCGTCGCGGGCTTCCCCTACTACCATTCTGAAGCGACCCGAAGACCCCGGTGTCCGACGAGCAGTTCCATTCAGCAGCCCCCAGGCGACCCCAGTCGCACCAAATCAATACGCGCGCGCGCCGCTTATATTCCTCATTCTTCCCTTTCGGCGCTGCATGCCTCCACCCCCGTTTTACCTTCCGACCCCAACGAAACGGATAGGACATCGTCATCGGAAAACTGACACCGGCGAGTTCCGAGGCGCAGCCCTCCCCGTACAAGGTTGCTACCCCAAACAACCTTCTGAGGCGGTGTCCGACAACACACCTTCACTTCCCCCGCGGGAAGTACAGGCGGATGAAGACACAACTCAAGCGCCACCGAAGGCGGAACGACGTTTCATTCCGCCCCGCCGGATCGTCTGTCTGATGAAGGCGACTCACTACGTAGTCTTGGGTTCGTTTGGAACGATCCCAAGTTAGTTACGCACAGTCCACATCGTTGCAGACACAGGCTCCGGGCCCTCCGTCATTCCCAAGTCCGAACTTCCCCCGGATGGGAGCAGTTCGTCGGGACGAACGTAGAGGACCCCGGTCTTCCAGGCGAAAACGGTATTCCCCTAAGGATTACCGACCGTATTCGGTTAGTGCTTAGTGTAGTACTCAGCGATGTGCGGCTGGGGTTACTGGGCCCCGCACCGTGGTAACCTCAGAAGCACACGGCGCAGGGGTACGACGAGACGGTTACGTTCCTGTTTCGCACAGGGCGTTCCGGGGCGCACGCCATATTATTTATTTTTCCAAACGAACACACGTGCACCTTGCAGTGCACGTGTGCCCGGATCGGGGACTTACAGGCCGGATCGGTACGGACTGCCGGAATCCGGATCTCCCCCACGCG
>JAUBNZ010000806.1:0-14365 GCA_032355485.1 Bonnemaisonia californica
CTTTGCTTCGAGGGATTCATCCACCACCTCTCGTTGGGAATTCCACTCTCTTCATCAAATGTTTGCTACTGCAGCCTCAGGATTACTGGGTGCAGCTTGGGAGACCAGCCTTGTGGCAAGAGGACTCGTTGCCGGCAATTGCCGTCAACGATACGGGAGCCCTCAAGCGGTTTTGAGGCCGGTGGAGGTGTGGATCACACGTCCGGGTCGCTGGAGCCGTGACGTTGGGATCCTACCTCCTTTTCCACTGGCGAGGAAAGATTGCGCGTAGCGTCGGGAGTACACTCGACCTAGCGTACCGGGATGTTTAGATCCAAAGGTAAAGGGGGACACCAAAGCAGAACAGGAAAATGCACTTAGAGTTGACAGTACGCGGGTGAATTGGGCATACCGCGCTTAGGAAACTCATAATCGTAGCGATAGGACGGGATCTCTCGACAGGCGGAAATAAATGCAGGTCGAGACAGGGGGAAAGAAAGGGTTGACAGGACAAGTGGAGGCCGTAAAGGGGCCATTGAAATGGTAATGAGAGCAAGAGAACCCAACCCTACTAGAGGGGCGGCGAAAGACAGAGTCTGAGTGGTGAGTGCGTCTGTATAACAGAAATTTTATTCACACGGCCTAATACACTATTCACAAGAAATACCTATGTTAAAATTGGAAATGAACAGAGTACTTCCCAATGAATTCTATGTTAACATTGACTAACTAAACATTGTCATGTGTAAGCATACAAACAATAGGATATATCAAGATGTCCCCAATGTTTGGACATGCACTGATATCACCCGATTCCTTTGTTTCAAATGTTAACATTTTGTAATGTTTACAAGTACGGAGTGAACATTGGAAAAGTAGAATGCGACAATGTTTTCAATTTCGAGGTACTTAATGTAATAATTTGAAACCTTTGTTTCTAATGTTGACATTGGATAGTATTTACAATGCCATGTTCTCATAGCGAAAGCACGATAAACAAACGTTTTCCCAACCCTTTGAAATATAATGAAATCACTTGAAACAAATGTTTCCAATGTTTATGTGGGGAAATGTTTACATAGAGCTGTTAGCGTAGGGAAAGTATGATGTGCCAATGTTTTCCAGCAATTTGGAATGTAGTGAAGTTCCTTAGAACCAATGATTCCAATGTTTACATGGACTACTGTTCAGATACCAATATTCGCAGAGGGAAAGTATGATAATCCAATTTTCCAGGTGTAGTGATGTGTAAGTATATCAATTAAAACATTTGTTCCAATTTTTCGGGAGGAGCATTGTTTACATAGCAATGTTTTAAATGAAGGATGAAATTAAAACATGGAAAGCCATTTAGGGATGGAAACCGACATATTAACCGATTCCATAATGTACGCATTAATTGGATTTCTCGTATTATAGAAATACAATTTCTCGAGAAGATTAGTACTCTAGTACTGAACTTCTCGAGAAATTGTATCAAAAATGTTATTAGTATCCAAAATTGGGGAGGCGGAGTGGGAAACATTGAATACTGCCGATGTGGTTGGAAAATATTGCAGGAATTTCTATTCTTCATACATTTCCTAGATTGGTAGGATTATCTTCTGGAGTGCTGTCCATTTCCTTCCTTCGAAGGACAAAGGGTACTCTAAATCGTTAGTTCCCTCAATCTAGGACGTCCTGTGCTCCTTAAAATATCCTGCTTGGTATTTCGACACCTGTTTCGAAGGATAGGTCTGAAGTGATGGGTCCCTCCCGAAATGCAAAAACGTCTCCTCGCAGGAATGTTTCGGGGAACTAACATCCCCATCTGTCGATATTAATGATTCCCCGCTGAGGAAGACGAAACATCGGTTGAGGAAAAGGTATGCACGAAAGGTAACTGGTGCAGTTAGGTCAAGAGAAATTGTGAAACTCCAGTTATGGATACCCCTCCGGGCCCCAGAACTAGCTGTCTGCGGCCTGGATCTTCTGCTGCTGAAGAACCAACTCCTATACCAGCGTCTTCCCGAGAAGATGCTGTAAACCGAAAATCTAAGGTATGTGGTGATCATTTTGCCCGTACTGGAGGAGTTAAGGGTCCCAGTTCTAGTGGTGGAGCTGGTATGCCAGTCCGTATGAACTCACCCATTACTACCTGGAACAGAGAAGTTCCACTCGAAGGATCCAATGTACAAAGTTCCAACAACGGACAGGCTACGGATTGAGGAAATGATCAGAGAACTGCATTTCGCCCGAGAAGGTCTGCTCGAAGGGTAAAAACTGCAGTTGCGGCAGGAAAGATTGGAATTCTTACTGTGGGTACACCTCGGAACCGCAGAACTAGCAGTTTGAGGCCCGAGTTTTCGGCTGCTGAAGAAACAAATCCTATACAGAAGTGTTCCCCAGATGACGTTGTAAACCGTAAATCCATGCGAAGTTTTGATCAGGTTGGGTGTGTTGCTGGAGGTAATGGTGACAGTTCTAGGGATAGAGATAGAATTCCAGTCAGTCGGAACTCATCCAGATCAACTTTGCCAATTGAAGTTCTACTGGAAGGACTCGATGGGCAAGTCGCAGAAAATCGACATGCTCAAGATGGAAGGAAGGGTGAAAGTACTCCATGTGGGGCATGTGGAGGATATGAGATGGACGTAGAACGCCCGGCGGATATCATCCACCGTCTCAAGGAGACATTAGAACGTGAATGTCGAATGAATGAATCACTCCTGGCAGCCAACCAAACCATGAGGATGTCCCTTGACACAAGCGAAGTTAAAATTGAGTTGTTGGAGGTGAGGATCGAGGCATCCGGAAATTCACACAAAACAACATCCTCATCGAAATGCAACAGTATTGGAGGAACTCGTACCCCAGTGAGTGGGAGACGTTGAAGTGGCCCCCACTGGTCGGATAAGTACCACGTTGCAGCAACACAATCCGGCCTAAGTGAAAGGCATGAAGTGATTGTCTCCAAAGCTTTTAAAGCTGCCAGATTTCATGCATTTGTTGAATTAACTGAGAGTACCTTTCGAGATGATGAGGATGGAGGCCGAAGAATTAGAGTACGTGACTGGACCGGGGGTATGAAAAGCCGTCCGAGGCTTCCCAGAACGTATTTTAGGGCAGCCCACAGTTGCTTTTTGACGTCGATGAGGGTATTTGCCGGATTCCTAAATGTACTATGGAGCTTGCCAGAGAGGAGGAAATATTTCATCCTACTGGCTCCCTGCCGGATGTCATGATTTTTCATGCATTATGGGAAGTCGTGTGTGAAGAGGAACCGTTTAAGCACTTCAAAGATGTCGAAGAATTTCGAAGCTTCCACAAAGCCGCTGTTTGTGATCATGAGACAACAGATTTTTTCACAAAATTTCTTCGCAATGCCCTTATCCATCGGAATCGGGCTGTTCAGAACGAATTCTTCTCACTTCTCGGGTATATGTTATTGACCCGCGGCGTTGGAAGTGAATCCCATCTTCTTGAGCTCAAGAGAGTGGAAAAAAGCAACGGCTATGCAGAACATTTTGAGAAGGGTTGAGTGCGTCGATTAGGATTTATCGTGGTGGAGGAAGGCTTCCCGGGGAGAACTTCGGAACCAGGAAGACGAAACTAACGAAAAGCCGAATAATTCAGTGGGGGGAGATTATTTCAATACTCTCTTCAGTAACGGTGCGGCTTTGGCTTGCTTCCAGAGTTTCTGTGTCGATAAACCGGACAGAAATTCTAGCATATTTACATTGGCCTATCTGGATGCGTGTATAATGTCGAACGATATTCACCTAGGAAGCGCTGAGGGGAAGGGTGGAGATCTGAATATGGCGTTTACTCTGACGTTTAAGAAATTATTGCCGAAATGTGTCGAGCATCTGCAAGATGATGTTCGGAATAAGTTGGAAGAGGTCTCCCCTGATGAGCTATTGAACGGTGTGGAACTGATCAGAGAGATTGAAAATTCTTCTTTCGACATGGAGGAAAACGTTCTGAAGGTGAATAACTGGGCCAACAATAATGTGGTGTATATGCCTTCCTTTGGTAATCACTACATAGCAGCAAATCAAAATGTTTCACTTGTCATATATGTGGCTGGATGAATGTTTTAGATTACTATGTTGGACGTGCAGCTCCAACTGAGAAGAAGTTCGCAAAAATCAAAGCCTCTGGAAACATCATGCTCATTGTTTTAAGCGATGAGGCAGTCGAGGATAATTTTTCAGGAGAACAGCGTCTAAGGAAGAGGCCCAAATTCATGAAGGAGGGAACGGACGAGGATCCAACTGAAGAATCGCGAGAACACCCCGAGGATCCGTAACATCGTCTCAATGGGTCACTGGAGATAAATTGTAGTACATCAAAGATGGGCAAGAGTACGTTTACATCGTTTTTGAATATTTTGTAGCATTAAGGGGCTGATAAGCAATCAAACCACGGCTTCATCTTAGATTGCCTAACGATCATGCGAACTTCTGCAACTTTCAGAAGCTTAGATCCGTCTCCTCCGCACTTTCGCAAGAGATCTTCGCTCAATCGCATGGGTTAATCTTCGCAGCTATCGAATACTAGCTTCTGCCCAGCATCAAAAACAATGGCATCGGAAACCACTGCATGTTCAGAAAAATGGATGATGTACACCCCGGTCTCCAGCGTTGCAAGGTAGCTGAAACGGTTCCCATTGAACTTCTCGAGGTGTACTCTACGCATTTCTGTACATGAGCCAAGCTTATGAGCTATAGCAGCCCCTTCTTTGGTATTTAAGAAGTGTCGATTTTCTGCGAAGAAGTACTCCTTGACAGCCTGAGCTTCTTCGCTCCCGGATATCAAATCCACTGCGTTGATGATAGAAGCTGCAATACTATTACCGTCGTTTTTCTTCTCTAACAATTCTCTGTGTTCGAGATCGTAGTACTTCTCGACTGCTGATATTCCCAATCGATCTCCAGGGCCTCCAACGGAAGCGCGGATCCGCAGTTTTGGTGAAGCCAGCGGAAGGCTGCAATCCGTATCTTCTTCGCAATCCAATGCATATTCTCTCGCATATTTGACGGTATATTGATAAGAGGAAAAGCAGAGTGTCTTCTCTTCTTCGCGTTCCTTGTGACTGCTTGGGTATTCCAATTCCCACCCGACCGACCACCACGAGTACTGAACATAATCGTGTCCGGGGCGACCTCGTAGTACGATTCGATGCCCTTGTGGATCAGTTTGCTCGCATATATTTTCAAGTTTCGGAATGAAATGCCATTCCATAAGTGTCCATCCCCGCAAAATACCGACTCGATATTAAATGCCTCGTAATTCCCCGCAGGCGTTTTCCTGTTAGCTTTCCCTGTATAATTTTTTCTCTGTTTCGATGGACCGCTACCCCCCGCATTTCCACTTTCCATAGCCTTTTACAGTCTTCTCCCGACTCATCAATCGACTGTCAGGTCGGTTCACCCGAAGGAAGCGTCGCCTGGCCTATGGAGTACCTCAAGTTACCCTCGCTTCCAGTCCAGAGGCGAGGTGGACAAATAACTGGATACTACTGAGGCATGGCGGACTGCCGTTCGAAGGGTTTATATTTGCGGGTGAAGGTTGCAGGGAGATATGCGGTAGTTGCAAGCGGTGATGGGACAAGCAGAAGCCCGTATTGAATGTTGATGCCGTGGTGGGCCTGTGTGGTTGGTTGGCAGGCGGGAAGATCGGGTAGAAAGGTAATGGCGTGAGCGGCTGGTCCGGTAGGGAGGAAGGCGAAAGACCGGATAGAACGTTTTTGGAGTTGGAGGCCGATCTGGTTGGGGGACGATGGCGTGGGCGACTGGTAGGGTAGGGAGGCTCCAATGGGTAGTGCAGATGCCCTTGGTGATGATATCTGATGCTTATCAGGTGCAGAACTGGGGCAGCCTATACTGTATGAACTGCAGTGGGTAAAAATAGTACTGAACTGCGACATACCGATGGGGTCGCACAAAAAGCCCTAGATGTATTCAAATGTCCATTCTACATTCGGCCTGATGATTCCAGAAAGAAATTCAATAAAGTGTACGTCTAAAACGTTGAAGCAGAAATGGAAAAACTGCTGCGAATCAGTTCGGAACATCGATGGAAAGTAATATTTTAAAATAATGTACAGCATTGGTTCAACCGAATGGCTCTAAAGGTACAAGATGTTTGGCACGACACTAATCTTAAAGAACATTATCTAAATAACACTCCTATAATTAAGATTATTAATCCCAGAACAACTTTGATTGTACCCACTTTTAAGGTGCAATATTGTCCGCCATTCCGTTAAGATCCATAGTAAGTGAAGATAACGTAACCATTAAATGAATTATGTGAAAGACTCCATGTAGCAATCTTTCACGGAAACCATGTACCCATATATTTTTCGTTTAAAAAATGCATAGGACTGGTAGGAAAACCGAGTGACGCAACAAAGTTCCCAGCCTTTGACAGCGGCAGCGGGGAAAAAATTCAAGAAGGGGAAGGAGAGCTTCAGACCGAGGCCGCAGTTGTAGAGTGTTGTTTGGGAGGAGGCGTGGATTTGCTTCAGGGGATATGGGGAGCGCGAGGCGGAGGGAGAGCTGTGTTTATGGCGTAAGTTGTAGACGGATGAAGGGGAAGTGGATGGGTTCTAGCTCAGAGGCTAGTAGTGTTCCGCCGTGGATGTACGAATCTACTAGGCGGAAGCAGGGCGCTGCTGGGGCTATTGGTAGGCTGGAGTGGAAGCCTAGGCAGGGTTGGGGGGCGTAATTACGTCGAGGGCCCGCAAGGAGTCCATGGCTGTGGTGTGGATGCGGCTGGTGGGGGGGCTGATGGGAGAGATGAGGTGGCGACGGGATCAAATTATGATGGGATCGCGTCGATCGAGATGATGCAACCATCCCATTGTATTCCTCTACACATACCTACATTGATGATTGAGGTAGTAGAACTGCCACAAACCCAAGGGTGCAAATGGGGCCAGCCATGGGGCATGTAATAGACTTAGTTTATTCTATGAAACATCACACTACACTACAGCAATGGAGCTCCGTGCATGTGAAAATAGCATGCCAGAAGTGCGTACTTTGCTTATATTTCGGACGCACCCGTCCAGACAATCAATACAGACACCTACACGTGTACAGTTCTACACTTCAGAACAGCCTAGCTACCCTTCCGTAGACCCCAAGTGATTGCATATACCCTCTCAGCGCTGCCAAGGGCCCTAAACGGTACCAACGGCTGGGATAGCCTTCGGTCCTTATACATTTTGTATAAGAGATACTTGCATGGCTACCCAGCGCGCACCACCTCCCTGGCCCCCACCATTTGTCCCGCCTGTCGCTCCTCTTGCCATACCTCACCGCGCAAACTGACCTGGTTGCATCGCTCAAACTCCGTATCCATACGTGCCAGCAATGATGACGCCTTCGCCTCAAAGGCCGTAGCCCGCCTGAAGGGCTACTACGGCGACCACTTGCTCTCCACCATAACCATAATATCCCAGAACCCGCCCGCAGGATCCTTCCATCCCACCGAACCTCCATTGGCTCGCTTTACCCGCACCCCACTCATAAACCGAGGCACCTTCGCCCGCGTCTTTCTCATGACCTCGCTGGTCATATGACTCCGTCGTCAGAACGCATCGCACTCCATCCAGATCATCTCCCTTGGCGTTGGCTTCGATACCCTGCCCTTCCAGCTCCTCGATGACACCGGACTCCACCCGCCCTTCCGCTACATCGAGTTCCACTTCCCAGCTATCGTCTCTTCCAACATCGATACTATACGTAACTTCCCGCGCGGTAACGAACTCTTCGAAAGAATCCAGAATTCCACCACGGGCATCAGCGCCCGCGAACCCTGCTCGGAATATGCTCTCAAATACACGTATCAGCTTCGCGCCTTTGAACTGCGCCTGTGAACTGCGCCATCTTAAAGCATTGAAAATGCACTGCAGGAATCCCGCGTTGATATCTCGCGACCAACACTCATCGTTACAGAAATCGTCCTCATCTACATGCAGCCCAAGCAATCCGACGCTCTCATCAGCTTTATGGCAGATTCCTTCACTTGCACAAAAGGCTTCCTCAACATCGAGTGCATCAGCCGTACCGATGCATTTGGTCAATAAATGGTCTGTAACATTTCCCGCAGAGGTTTTCCGCTCCTCTGCATTCAAATACCCCATTCTGGACTGGCAGAAGAAGCGCTTCCACTAACTTTGCTGGCCAGATGACGGTGCTGTCAGATTGTGTGATGCCTTCCAACTCAGATTAACAAACTCGCAAAAACGGAACCTCAATAGAATTGAACCATAGGATGAGGTAGAAAAATGGACCCTCACCATGCAACACTATTGCATCGTACTTTCACTAAACTCGGCCTCAAATGGCGAATAATTCCTAGAGGACATGCTCAGATCCAGTGTCGTACAGGTTTTAACAAATTCTTTCGTGTCGTCACTGGTTTGACCTCCCTTGTTTCACAGTTACAACAGTAGCATACAAAATCACACTTCAATTCGCGCAATCTAGAGACGTGGTTCGTATCTCCAAATGCCATTACAGCTGCACAGGTTGTGGGTCACCGAACAACCAAAAAAAGGGCAGGCAAGGGTAGCAGAAATCCCTCTCATCACCCTCTTCCCACCATCTCCATCCATAAGCGCCACCTTTTTCCAGTATCCAGCGCAATTCAATAAACAAATCCTCCACTTCTTGAAAACACGATCTGTGGATCGTCCCCACAAGCCGCTACAAATGACCCAGCTCTCTCCCGAAAACCATATCCTTCTTGCGCCGCCTCCATTTCAAACATCCAATCTACACATTAGCCTTCTCCCTTTTCCACATACTTCACCAAACGCCCACCTCACTAAGCATCCCCCAAATGGCGCCTATCCCCGTGCTCCACCAAAATTCCATCTTGACTCAGACACCTCTCAAGGAAATCAATCACACTTGAGCTGCACCGGCCTGCAAAGCCTGTAATCAGGCCTGTGAAATACGTTCGTTTCTCTCGGGGGGGCATTTATGCTTTGACTTATGCCATGATGATGCTGGTGCTTGGAGATGGAGGTGATCGTGTAGAATTTCTACAACTTGTTTCGAGAAAAGGGCACGGTTCCAAAAAATGCGGTGATCCAAGACCTGCATAATAATTCATTTTCAGCGCCCTTCTACACGTTGTTTTATGAAACAAACTGTTTTGGTAATATTTCTTTATTTATTAGTATATTTATTGTTAATAGAAATATTTATGTAGGACGACCCTTCAAAGAGCGACCCCCGTCCAGTCCAAGGATCAGCACAATTTCAGCTGACCTCTGGGATGCGCCCTCCGGAATTTACTCGAATCCTGTTGAGGTCTGCCATATTTTCTATTCCTAAACATGCTACAATCTTTTTCATTCGAATGATTGGCTACCATATGGGAATACATGGTCGAGCGGGGATCTACGTGACTGTCAGGGATTTGGGGGGCTGGAAATAGTGCATCTACGTAACTACAGGCTCAAACCGGCCACTCTCTGCGGAAACTTGTAGTAATGAAGAGGTCGGTTGAACAAGGAGAATACTGATGGCGCTCGGTCTGGACAGAGGTAGGAGAAGCTCAGATTACAGAAGGTCAGGATCCAACATGCAGGGTCTCCCACTTTCGATAAGTACCGCCAATAGGGGCGTTTGCTTCTGTCTCAGAAGGTACGGCTTTTTCCTTCCCCTTCCCACCCACCCTTCATGTTTACAACTAACAGGGTCGTAAACCCTCCTCCCTTATCTATTTCCCAAAACGATCTATGTCAATGGCAGCGAGGTTTTCTTCCCGGGTATGGCCGGCGACCAAATGCTGCCCGTCGGATTACAGAGAGTTTTAGGGGTCCACGGTCTAGTAGCGGGTTACTGGTGCGGATACCTTTGCGTCTGCGTGGATATGTCACTAAGATAATCAAGCTCACTGATCGAACCCTTAAAAGAAAAATATTTTCATGTATGAGCACCACCAACCCCCACAACGAGTCAATGAATTAGACAAATGTACAAAAACGAGGCTGAGAGACCACTTTTCACCATATCCTTCCACATTATATAAACAAAGAAAGTAAAGAAATTATATATAAGGATGTTAAAATATAAGCTACTGTAGGAAATGTAAATCCTGTCCCCCACATACAGACGGAAAGATGTTTGCGGTAGTGTATTTATTTTTTTTAACGATTTTATCATATTTTTGACTTCATTGTGCATACGATGCCAATGTCAGGTTCCCCAGACACCATCATATTGTGTTCCTACAATTACTGCTGTGATCACATGCATACGAGAAAGAGTATGGAATTTTACTAGAGGATACTACACCGTAGTGTTCCAAAGAATGAGAGGATACGATTCTTAGGACATCTGTAGCTCCGCATCACTTCTCATACTCACTAGTATTACTGAACGCTTGTCTCCCGAAATCTATGATATAATGTTAAGACTGATTCATGTAACGTAGCAACTTGCTTACTAAATCGGTGTATTCGGCCATCACCTTTAAAAATGTGTACATTGCTATTGTTACAACGTCTTAAAATGCAAGTTCAGGTATCCAAAGCTGCAAAATATCCAAGGATATCATTGATTATATGAGTACCACAACCTCCATGGCCATATTATTCTATACATATGATTATGCATGTAGAACTGGGATTGATACAGGAACAGTAGTCATCTCAAACTACTAATCGTACAAACCACATGTCGTTGTTATTCTTGAAGTTCAGTAGGTTATCTTAAAACTGATTAGTAGACGTTCCCATTTATTGTGAGACTCATATATTGAAAAAGTCTTTACATGGGTAACGGAAGAATGTATTTACGTAAAACTCTTCGTCTTTCCACTTGCGAGGAAAGTTAATTTAATTCGTTGGCTCTTTCTCGTCAAATGTGAAGGGCTCCGTCCCGTTCCCGGTTTGAACAGCTTGTACTGCGCCCAGTATGCTTGATACAGGTGTAAGGCTGAACCATCTTCCAGCTTCCACATCCTCCTCAGTACGAACTGTATGGTCACCCCTCTTCTCCTTTCGTTCATTCTTTCCCCAAGAGAGATTGATACAACCCAGAATTGTATCCACCTCTCCACAGCACGGTATCATGTCGAAGTACAGTATAAAAGCTACGTCTCGGTCTTGAAGAGATTTCTCACACTGGGAACTTGATTTTCCATTTACAGAAGACGGAAAATCTAATCTCAAGGATCATAGAACGCGCCCAAACCATTCATCGAGAGGACCATCCACTCTTCCAATCTGAGTCCAAGAATTCTTTTCTGCCTTAGCCATAACGCAGTCCTGGCCACGTTTCCCATTTCCATGGAAATTCCTCATTGCAATAATTCTTTGAATGAGACGTTGGTTGGAATCAGGTAAATGTGCAATTATCTCCCCATCTGCTGTTACAGTACAGTCCCTCTGGGTCGGTGCACCTCTCCCCAATATAAACACCGATGATGAGCGCCATATACGGAGGTTTCCATACATTGCAGTATAGGGTGTTCGCCCTATGTACTGTAACATATGCTTTTCGAGACTCTATATTCCTTCAATTCAAATATATTTCAGCAACTATATAGATTCGATGCCCTTTTTCGGTTGAAACAGCATGACATACACTTTCTGATCTTTCTACAACTAAAAGTTGATCTCTTCTTCGAGCTTGCCAAGCATTTCTGACATCGCGCAATGTAATTACCCGTCCATCTCGGGGCAACACCAATGTACCTTCTGATACGGCGGTGCTGTTCACCCGTCCACCTCCAGATACAGTCGCAGAATGAATTTTGCTAGGCTCTCTCCACCGTGGAAAGATTTCCATGAAACTGTTGTCATCCTTCCATTGACGAAGGGTCTCATCCTCACCTAACGGTTGAAGAGTCTCCTTCATTACAGTTCGCAAGCGCCAGGAAGTTCGT
This sequence comes from Bonnemaisonia californica, assembly GCA_032355485.1. NCBI lineage: Eukaryota > Rhodophyta > Florideophyceae > Bonnemaisoniales > Bonnemaisoniaceae > Bonnemaisonia > Bonnemaisonia californica. The sequence continues at coordinate 11,878 of JAUBNZ010000806.1, forward strand.
CTATACATTTTCTTAAAATGCACATGTGAGTGTGCGATAAGACTGGCATCCATGTACTGCACTCCTCCAAGGTTCTTAATATTTGCAACGATATGATCCCGGAGGTGGAACTTCAGGGTTCCTATCCCAGATTTCTGATAGGAGCCTAGCAAAGAGAAAGCCTTCGTTTTGAAAGAACATACGTCTTCCTGTAGAGCCCCCAAATCACTCATACACCATCCTCCGCCATAGCAGTTGGTGAGCAGCTTTGATAAAATGTTGCATAAAGCGTAAACACATGCGTTTTCTAACCTCAGTCCGTTTCAACGCACCCCTTATCCAATATTTTACCAATGAAGGGCAAGGTCATTTCGACGATCCGATATTCTTTTGCCTCAAACATTCCCACAAACCCAGAATACGTAAATAGTCCTTCGAAATTTGATCTCTTTCCCCCTGAGCCAAAATTGACTCTGAAACCCGATGTAACATACTACAACTCGTCAATATGTCGCTGGCAACCGTTCAGATACATCAACATATGGGTCCTTATTTAAGGAATGCCTTACCTCTCACTGTCCCATTCACGGAAACTGTACCAAATATAGTAGTACTCCGATCTGGAGAGCGCAACCGTTCTGAAGTTGCATGCAGTAAGAGTTTTTCACACCTAAATGCAAATTGTGCATAGGCTCAAAACGAAACACAGAGTATGGGTCGAACTCAGGAAGTGCTGCAAAAGGTAAACATGCAAAAGCTGGTCCAGAAGCAGCAACAGATCTGTTATGAAATATCAAATTGGCATTCCTTCGAGAATGTAGGGAGTCTGCATTTCCCCCAAGGATTTAAGAATTATCCCTTTGAATTAAAAGATTCTTGTAGTTCTTTCTGAAGGGCTCCTAATTCTTAGTTGTCCGTGCACTAAAACGAGTAGTACCTGAAACACTTTCCCTCGGTATCAGGCACCGATGGCATGACAAAGCTGACCGGTTCCCACGAACCGCCCGCAAAATGTCTTTAGACTCTGGTGGATCTGCATAGTAACTGGCAATTATTGGGTGGCATCGCAATGTTTTCCCTTCCAAAGTTCTTAAGGTAAACCTGCGAGAAGAGCTTCGGTGTGTAACTCTCTAAGAATTTCCTGAAGAGGAATATGTAGCAATTCCTGCCTGTCCTCACAATCAACAGTGCACCCTCCATCATGGCTCAAATCTTTCTCGGTCTCATCAGTACTTCCTTTTCCATATTGAAAAAATGAAACAGGTAAATATCCCAGCACAGTGCGGCCATTGGTGATTAGAGTGCACCTCCATCTGTGTTCAAAATTCAACAATGTGGCATGAACTGGATAAGAAGTAAATGCGGATGTCTTCAATCTGCTATTATATATGTCTGTGTACAGCTGTACAGGTCCAGCAAATGATTTAATCTTACTGCTGTGACCATACCAAAGTTTTTCTCATCTTCAGACATTTCGACGTGACGTTCTACCGCTGCACACCCTAGCATTCCGATATTTGCTTGCATAGGATGCGTTAAATTTCCTCAATCTGCAACTGGAGGGAACTCAGCAGGACGGCTGAAAAATTGACTGGAGTGGCACTCCACGACCTGTTCCTTAAGGACTTGAACAGGAGAACGCATATAAACTGTGGTTCGATTATTTTTATCATCGGAAATATCACGTTGTGGAAATCCAGAGCGTTCCATGTCATCTCTGAAAATTGCTTTAACCTAAGCCTTTCAGTCTTTTACTGATGCGCAATGTGAACGAAAGTGTTAAAGGTCGTAGCATTCATCATTGAGTACTGCAATGATTTTATCTACGCCCTTACTCCCAGCCTTTAGAGAAATGGATGACAGCAGAATACCAAGTATCTTTTTCGCTTCAATTCGTAACGCACTGTCTTCTAGAGCTGCCGTCCTACGTAAACTGTAAACTGATGGTCTGACTACTGATGTTAAAGGCAGCTCAAAATCAGTCAATTTCTCTTTCCCTTCGAACGCTTCATCCAGGCTTGTATATGTTCCATACATTGTTGTACAAGGAGACATTTCTGCACCGTTTAAATCATTCTCAGTTAAAGGTTGTTCGAAATTTATTTCCTTGGAACATGCCAATCTCGGCTGGTTCGATAGAGTTCGCCGTACCCTGCAGCTCTGTTCATGATTGGATTTCGCCACAAGAGATTTTCCCTGCAAGGCACAACCTGATACTCTGCACTCAAAAACACATGGGAGGCCAAGGATGTTTGCAATAAAATATTGAACAGGTTCTTTATATCTTGCGAGATAAAGAGAATAAATATGGCATCCTGGACGTGAACAATAGCACCTCCGCAACATATCCATTCTGAGAAACATTTCATAACACTTTTACTGTGAATCAAATCGAATGAAAGTAATTACATTGATGGAGAATGAAAAACATTGTAGTGACAGTGGTGACACTATAAAATCATATTCTGAAACAATGATCTTCTCCTGCACCTATTGCCAGGCCTCCTGA
>JAUBNZ010000807.1:0-14357 GCA_032355485.1 Bonnemaisonia californica
AAAAGGGCCTCCGCCGAAGCAAGGGTTTCGAAACAAGGGACCAGCGCCTCCCCGCGACCCCGCCCCTGGACGGCGCCGCCGCCTCGGCCACGCCAAGCATAATGGCCACCGTGCGCGCGCGCTACCGCGACGCCCTCGACCTGCTCTTCGGCACGCCGCCGCACGTCCTGAACGCCGCCTGCACCGTTTCGCCCCGCTCGCCCTGCATTTCCGCCGCCAAGCCCAAGGCGGGCATGGCCGCGCCCTTGCTGCGGGAGCGTCGCTATCCCAAACGGAAACGCCAGGATTTTCTGCAGATTATCGGTAGGCATGCTGTTGATCTTCACGAGGAGAAGGCTGCCAGCGAGGCCGATCAGGTTGTACCGGGGGGTGATGGTCTTTCTAACCTCCCCCGCCCTCGTCTGGGCTGTGTGGCGCCGGAGCAATGCGTGTGTGTTAGTTCGCTTTGGGCGAATGGGACTGTCGGTCCGGAACTTATGGTGCGCACTGCAGAAGAGCTTAGTGAGAGCATAATTACCCTGTACCGCCGGGCAATTGATCCGACCACTAATGATGTCGACTATTCCTCGCTTGTCCATTCCTACGACTTTAATCGCTATCTCACTTCGGCCCGTAAGCTTCGCTATTTCGACCCGCTTTTGCTCAGGGATGCCGAACGGAAGGCCTTCTTCCTCAACGTATACAACAGTCTTATGATCCACGCCATTGCTGTCAAGTCCAAACCGCGCACCATGTTCGAGCGCATTTCGCTGTATAACACGGCCGCCTACGACATCGGAGGGCGCCCGTACTCTCTCAACATGATTGAGCACGGCGTGCTTCGAGCCAACAAATGTGGAAGCGGCCCGTTTGCGCAGCCTCCTTTTGCAGAATCGGACGCAAGGAGACTGTGTATGCTGCCAACAATCGACCCTCGTATTCACTTTGCTCTCAATTGCGGCGCAAAGAGCTGCCCAGCCGTGCGCTTCTACGATGCGCGAAACTTGGACCGAGAACTGGACTCCGCCACGCACGTCTACTTGCAAGACCTGGAGGTAGACATGAGCAAGCGAACAGTCACTTTACCCAAAATTTTGCACTGGTACAAATGCGACTTTTCAGAAGCGGGCGATGTGGATGCCCTACTGAAATGGACACAACCGTACCTGACCTCGGAGAAGAGAGAAAGCCTCAGCGCTCTTCTTCAAGAAAAGGAACAAGGTATGCAAACCTTCAAAATTGTCTACGCCGGCTATGATTGGACTGTCAATGACAGCTCCATATGAAACTTTCATAGTTTTTCTCAACCGACTTCATTGATAACATCAACTGTAACCATTGCATGTAGAACATCACCCAGCAGTCGCCTTCCATTCATTAACTCACATAACCATAAATTTTTGTCCTGCATGGGGCGTGTAATATGCTCTTGGAGACACGGCCTCTTTGCAATCCTCCGTATTGCGTGTCGGACTTGTGAATAATAAAATCCATCCACCACGAAATTCCGTGCAACATTCCAACACACAGTGCTACGAGATCTAGCAGAATCTATATTATGTAGTTAGTTTACGAATTTCCCTGCTTGTGAAGCGCTACACCGTTGAGCTCCAGTGTGCATCAAAGGACCGACCCTGTACTGAACGAACCAGGCATATCGTGCTCCCGACAGAATGCTGACGTAATATTGTTACGTAATGCACCGCCCTCAGATATTAAAATTCTTATGTGACACTTTCAGGGGAGCAATCGGCCTTCCATCAGTGCTTCTCCAGCTATGTGAATCCTGTCTACATGAGCGATTCTCACCAATTATCTTGGTGAGCGTCTGCATCTTGATCATCATTCACGTAGTTAACAAGGTTTTGAGAGTTTCTCGCCGCGTGTCAAGTTCTGTTCTTGGAGTGTGGTGTGGTACCGAGAGACCACTCTTGAATAACTGACGCTGCTAGAGTCCTTCGTCTGCGCTGTCGGGCATGAATAGTCTACACAGTTCGGCAGAATTAGATGCTCTTGCTAGGAATGGGATCTTCCCAGCTCCTTGCAGCATCCCTCGCAAGCACTCCTATGATGTGCGGGGGGTGACCTTTACTATCCACAAGAGGTACAAGCTGGTGAAAGTTATCGGTGTAGGTGCATACGGAATCGTTACTTCGGCGTTAGATATGCAAACTGGCAAGCAAATTGCACTGAAGAAGATCAGTTCGGTCTTCGATGACCTTACTGACGCCAAACGTGTGTTGCGCGAGATTCGACTCATGCGGTTTTTGAAACACGAAAATGTAGGTTAGGAGGAGAAACACCCGTTTTGCAGTGACTAGGAAATATTTGCAGCCCTCTGAAACTTCATGAGCTTCTCCTTATGCTGTGGAAAACATGAACGCAGATTTTACCTTTGACTGATATGGAGGACCCTCAAAGCTGGGAAACTTTTGATGAGCTATACATTGGCAGTCCCCTCTACGATAAGGACCTCAGCAAAATACTGGCATCTAATGTTCAGCTTTCAGATGCCCATAATCAATACTTTGTGTATCAAATCCTGTGCGCTCTGAAGTATCTTCACAGGTAAGCATTGCTGTGGTTCGAATGACACAAACCAGGAAATTGTCAAATATTATTCTAGCGTACTTACCATCCTTCTCACTTTTCAAAACTACCGGAACGGATTTGCTGTGACTTGGCGGTACCTCTGCTTCTGTGTAGCGCTTCTGTATTGCACCGAGATCTGAAACCTGCAAATATCTTGGTGCAGGAGACATGTGATCTAACAATTTGTGACTTCGGACTAGCCAGATATGTCGAGGATACTGAGGATGGACACAAGGGCATGACGGAATATGTGGTAACAAGATGGTATAGAGCGCCAGAGCTAGTTTTAACTCACAGTTACACGTGTGCAGTGGATTTATGGGCTCTAGGATGTATAATGGGTGACCTGCTCGGACGAAAAGTGCTGTTCCCAGGAAAGGACTTCAAACATCAAGTGGAGACAATCTGCCAAGTACTTGGCAAACCAAAGGAAAAGGATATGCATCATGTAATATCTAAACGGGCACGAAAATTTCTGGAAGGACTACCAGATTCCGAACCGGTAGCATTTAGTGAATTATTTCCAGACGCAAACCCGCTTGCTCTGGATCTGATGCAGGGATTGCTGCAATTCGACCCCTCAGAGCGGTTAACAGCGGCACAGGCGCTCGAACACCCGTACGTCGCCGGCTTCCATGAAGAGCAGTTCGAGTACTGTGCGGGAGTTGCGCTTGATCTTAGCGCAATAGAACCCAGAAGAGAAGATGGTGGAGAGCTAGAGGTTTCAGACCTGAAGAAGATGATGCTTGGGGAGATCCACCATTTCAGGCCGGACGCTGAACTTTTCACAACGCAGCCTGAGCTTATTCCCAAGGACTAGAGAAAGAAATAGAGACAAGTAGGGATATCTGTAAGAGTGCCCAGCTGGAAGAATATATAAAAACAAGACGGATAGGTAAGGTACGGAGGGTGGGACCGGGAGTAAATAAGGTGAAGGTGCGCTTTGCAGAGCAATGAGATATTCTTCGAGATCTCTTTGAATATTTTTTCATAGCTGGCCTGGAACAGCGACGCAGTTTGTATCGAATACGTACAGTTCTGTCTACACGTTCATAGCAAGTATAGCAAGCATAGCAAGCATAGCAAACATAGCAAGTATAGCAAGTATAGCAAGTATAGCAAGTATAGCAAGTATAGCAAGTATAGCAAGTATAGCAAGCATTGCAAGAAGATCTTGCTGTACTGTATACTGTACTTGGTACTTCCACGTCCAACAATAATGCTGATGATCATTACCTGAAACCTGCACCCTGCATTTTAGGGGTGTATGCGGGGAGGCCAATTTTTAATTAAATTTAGGGGGTGGAGAACCAATCAGAGCGAAGAGGGCAATATAACGGTCCGTAACGCAGGCCTGGACTGGTGCAGACGGCTAGGATAACGGAATGGAGGGCGGCATTCTGGCCATTCTGCAACACTTCTGTCAATTCCTGCACCCAACTAGACAGACAGCTTTGAAATTGAAGGAGAGGGGGAGAAATACGACTTAGTGCACTGTAGTTACATGTGTTGGTAACCTATTGGCTATAGAGAGTGATGTCACGCGCTACAATGTTAATCAAAAATTTGTCACGGAGTGCAGATCAAAGGATAATATACCATTGTTGGATTTGGAAAGAGTCCAGTCTTGGAAAGAGTCCAGTCCAGGCGCTACTGTACATGTATCTTACCTTCTTGACTTGGAGGAAAAATTTATAATTTTCAAGTTGCAGCCTGCAGGATCTTTCATCTCCGTGCAGGACAGTGGGGACAGTGCTCCAAAATTTATCAGAAATTTACGACAACGAGTACGTTCCTCTTGATCAGGCGATTCAGGACAGTCTGGGTGTCCAGCGCAGAGCCGACATTTCCTCACTTTTCCTGCCCTCTGTGCCATCCTGTTTCGAAATGTTCACGCAGTTATTGCCTCCTTGCTTTTACTTGTTGGCTTCAATTGAAACATACACGTACCATCCAACTGGGGATACCAGCCGCACCTTCTGCCTCGCACATGCTCCTGCTCTTGATCACGCCACCCGGCTACAACCCCCCCATGCATTGACGATCAATCTGCATCATGGCCACTTCTCACCCTTCATCTCCCCAGCAGATAACGCCGCCACCGCCAACAGCAGCATCCAACCCCATTTCAACAGCAGACAACCCCGTCCCTTCAGGTACGCCAGATTCTCTTACACAGCATCCGGACACATTTGCCGAATTCATGGAGTCGGGTGATAGGCCTGCTCAGAATTCTACCCATCAACCTGAGAACAGCTCTCCGCGTATTGAGGCAGCCGGCTCCTTCTTCTCGGGCCTTTTCAGGAAAGCCACCGCCACCATCGAGACAACCATAGAACAAGCGAAGCGCGACATATCCCGTAACGACGTCCTTTCAAACGCCCAGCAAAGTCTTTCAGGACTTGGCAATGCCGTCCCCACCGCCCTCACAGGCGTATCCGAAATGGTCGCAGATCGCCGCTTTTTCGGTGAGCGCTCGACCCCACAACCGGCAACACCCCTTCCCTCAGGCCCCCAATACCCAGAGAAGACCACTCCTATCAAGCAGCTCAAAGCGCATGCAACCGCTTCACCTCCTCTGCTCGTCTTTGTCAACGCTTTTTCACAAAACATCTTCATCGTTACTGATTCCACAATAGAGGCCTTCCGCCCTGATGGAACAAAGCTCCCAGAGGTTCGTATATGCTTACCGCCGGCAAGCATTGCCACTTCACCGCAACCGGCCAGCACCTCCCCCGCGACAAGTCCGACAACTGCAGGACAGCCCATCCCAGCGACGTGTGCAGCCTACCTCCCTGCAACCGACGAGATTATCTTGGGCCATAATGATGGTGCCCTGCGAATCTTCTCAGTGGCTGCAGCACGCACCGGCACACTCATCCGCAATAGTAACCCAGAAGACTCCGTGCCTACAGCTATCCATCTGCCGCCGAGCCAGCCGGGCTATGTCATTGTGGGTCTCAACGACGGCTCTGTAAGTGTATTAGACGTAACAGAACTTAAGAAAGTTACACGCCTACTTCCGCCAGAAATATGCACTGCCCCGCTTGGATCAAATCTGCGCAACGCCCCCGTATGCTCTCTGGGTGCTACGGCTGTAACAATTGACTCCGCTACCACCAATACCGCTGTTGTGCGATCCACATTTTCGGCAAATGTGTTTGTTGGGTATGAAGATGGCGCCATAATGCTCAGTGGGCTGGGCGGCGGAGTGACTGGAACTCCTTTTATTGCCCATGCGGGGCGAGTATCCGGTATTGCCCCTCTATATGACGGAGTGGTCGTCCTGACGGTTGGGAATGAACTGGACCCATCCCTGGCAGCATACGAATCAGAAACAGGTCGTTGCCTTGTCCGTCGTATTTTGCCCTATGCTCCAATATCAATTTGTACGATGCCCACACCTTCTAGATATCAGTCTGCAACTGCCTGTGTGTGTCCTTCTGAGAATGCCTTTTTGGTATGCGGGGATGAAGGCGAATTGGAGATATTCCGTGCTGTTGTTCTCTCTTCGAGGAAAATCGAACTTCGCCTCGTGAGACGTATCAGCGAGAGGGTACGTGGTAGGCGAAGAGGTGTATTGCAGGTATCTTATGCTGCACAAGGTGTCATTATGGGCCTCTCTAGCAATGGCGAGTTACGACGCTGGCGGCTTAGCAAGGTTGACGCGAGTTCGCTATCAATTTTGCATGAAGATGCAAGCATTAAATGCACGTACAATGAAAGCAATATTGCGGCGGCCATGGCGGAAGATTTCAAGATAAGGGATGAGACCCGCCTCAGCTCCGTCGAAGGTGTAATCCAGGCACAGCGAATTCTTGCAGCAATCCTTGATGACGACTCTGTCGATGAATCCGGCAAAGACTCGCTTGTAGAGGAGTTCCAGAAGAAGCAGGCCGAAGTGCAAGATACAGCCTCCCAAGCAGATGCAGAGTTGCGACGTGCGAGGCGGCGGATTGCTGCGAGATTTTCTGCTGGGCTCGCTGCAAGCACCACGGACGGTACAAGCACAGAAAACCGGCTTGCGCGGGCAGCAAGACGTACCACAGCGTTTGAGCTAGAATTTGCGACAAGAAGACACAGTGAAAGTATGCAAGTCATTCAAGCAGCAGCCGTGGGGAAATTGAAAACAGTACTGTTAGATGCCTTGAGAGGAATACCCGACGGATCTTCGGATACCATTGCACAGGTCAAGAGAGACGTCGAACATTTGGGCGTCGAAGAAGAAACAGAGTATTAACGGAGAAGATATTGGGCCTACTGTGTGTAACTTGTTGGATTATGAAAATTTGGCCCTGTGACACAACGCGACGTACTGACCCCAGCTACAAAGCATAAAACATTTGTTTTGCGAGTGCCCAACATGAACATTCACACTGTTCAGCTAATCCGATCGGGCAAATCCGAATACCACCCTGCACACAGATTTGCTGTTACTGAGCTGACGTGAATACACCAGCAAGTTCTATTTTTTAAGTGTTGCGCAGCCTCTTCCTTGAAAACAAAAACATACTCGAATAGGATAGTCAGTGGCTCTCAGAAATTGATCTCGGTCCTGCAGCTACCTCCTGTAAGTTGGTTGAGTTCACAATGTGGATACTCGCAGACTATGTCCCTAACGAATATAGATAAGTACTGCAGGCAAAAACTTGCTGGGTATTTCCCAAACCTCTCAAGTTGCCACCACCGGTTATGTGTGAGTACATTCTCTTTGCTCATGAACTCAAAAGAAGACGTCCCTACAACAATAGAGTTGACCGAGTTTCAGTGGCTATAGGGTTCCAGATGAATATTTGCTCTACTTTTGTATTGCAGAGCAGAGCGTAGTAAATTTTCAAATGCCCAGAAATGACGGCATCCGCTTTCCGCCAGTACTTATATATTCTAACGTGCAATCTCCAGGTTGCACAAATACCAGGACTGATGCAAACTGATACAGAAACCAGGGCGATTCCGTTATCGCCAATGTCGCAGCATACCATCAACAATTATAGAATGATTTGCTTTTTTGAAATGCTTGGTTCATAAAAGATACATGTGGAGGACGATGTCTGTCATCTCAGCCGAGTTTTTCCTGCACGCAATGCGTTGAAGTATGATTCAGAACGTATAGGCAAGTTGCCAGGTTGCTGTACTACTATTTGAATTGTAGTTCACAACTGCTTTCCGGATTTGACGAATCCCAGTGAATGTACTCAGTTTAAGAATCGGAGATGTTTCGGATCAGCCCTTCCTTCAAAGTAAAGAAACTATTTCTGGCTTTGGTAAAGGAGTTCATGTCAAAGTTCCGGTGTTCAAAAGCGTTGTGCTTTACAATACTGCCATGACTCGTGAAACTATAACCTCTGTATTTTTGGTGTAGCAACCCCATATATACATATGTGTATGCTGTTCATTCATATCACATTAGAGTCGCTGACTGATTCAGTGCATGACACTAACCTCACGTGCTTTCCCTCAATACAATAACATCAAATGAGGATATTCCCATGATCCTGTCTTGAAGCTCTGCCAATAGTACTGGAGGATGTGGAACTGGACGAGAAATTGAGAGGATGCCGGGCACTTCACACAACTTATTTGTATGATAGCATGTATTGCTAATATGCTTATCTGCAGCCTCTCGTTGTGTCTATGTGGTTCTTAATATTGGTGGGCTGCATAATTCCTGACACAGTAGTCAGATCTCCGACAGTCTCTGACCGCAAATACACCAATATGCTCTGTTTGTTACTTGCAGCTGCAGGAGTCTAGAGATTCTGAACGACTTCAACCAATGGTTGACTATTTTCCAAAAGGGGCAGAGTACAATAATACTGTATTTTATGTGCTACCGTCCTTGGAGTAATCATTAGGATGAAGACATCACATTCCAGTTGAAGAAAGAACAGAGGATTCGCTCGAATAAACTTTCTATGTAACACCTTTCAAATACGAATAGAGAATGCCTCTCTAGTAGGCCTACTCTCAAGAGAGACTCCACGGAGAGAAAAGCTGAAACACTGTAACATACCTTTGGGGGTACATTAATACCCAGGGTAACATGTTAGGTGGTCTCATGAGTCGTCTACTTTTCATAAGAGCAGTGTAATGGAGAAAACAACTCTTCGTTCTTAACACCTTGTCTTGTATGTTACATCAACATAAATATGCAGGAATTTACTGGAAATCCGGGCCAAATTCCGTACCGCCACGATGATGTGTGGCCCATGTGGGGCATCTAAATTACCACCTTTACAAATTTATTTAAATCCAATAATGCCTACAAATAATAATGTGAAGGCCAGTAACAGCAAAATGCCATGCATCACCGAGCCCAGTTGTCGCTTCAGTCGAATTGTCTGTCTGAAGCACATCTCACGAGAAAAGGAAACATTAGGAGTAACCTAATAATCTTGCATGTTCACTGTGGCAAATTAAAACCTTCGTATGACTTGATATTCAACTTTAGGATGAGGAGGAAGTATGTCACATAGGGAATATCTTCCATACAGCCATAGCGGCAGCAATCGGGCCTGCACTCGTCAAATTCCCGAAGCACCTCTTCTACGTTCTGCAGAAAACATCTAAATCGAACCGGGACCGCTTTCTTGGGTTTGCAGGCCGCCTCCTCTGCTGAAACAAGACCACTTCAATGCCCTCAGATTAGTGCAATTCACCTCAGTGGCATTGTCATCAACTGGCATTTTTTCTCTTGTAATTGTCACTCTGTCATTTCTGCGCGGATTGTGATGTACATGCTCGACCAGAAGAAGCAAAGAGAATATGATCATATCCAGACCCCAAACACTAATCCGTTCAGAAGATTCTATTCGTTAGATGCAGATAGTAACAACTGGGAGTGCCCTACACAACTTCCCATGCGACATCTATTCATAAAAGGTAGTTATTCACGGTTTTTGGGTATGCTACTATTTCAATTTTGCATGGGATACGATATAAAATGGACATTCTGGTCTCGGAACTACCCTGTAGGTGGTTACACAGCTATAGGAGTTACTGTGTATTGCATAATATACTGAACGCACTATCACCGTCATCTACATGACATGACTAAGCATGGAGCATTTATATGCGCTAGTGAACCTTATTTCCAAAGACCATGGAAAGGATTTTTTATCTGTAAGTCTCATTCGCAGAGCCTGATGACCCAAAAAGCACTGTCTAGATGAGTGGTACTGATTTGGCATCAACTCTCAGTATCGACATTATAGCGCCGATTCATGTCTCCGCTGTGATGTGATGTCTCGTTTAGTTTTGGGATCATTCCGACTCGAAAGAAGGAAAGGAAAGGAGAATGGTTTTTATACTCTTCTGATATCGTTGTTGGGGCTTTTTAAGGGTTTAAGAAAACACTTGAAGGATGAGATGCAACGAAATCAAGACGTAATGAGTTGCTGGGATTATATAGGCTAGTGTTCTGCTTACGGCTTGCAATCTTCTTGACCTTCATACTTTACTATAGAATGGAGTTGGAATAACAACACACAGGTATAGAAGCGAGCGGCATGTCATTGAATGAAATTAGAAGACGGAGACAGGGATGACGTACATAGGTGGCGTAAGTGACGTACTGTCAGTTGTTCTTTTGTATGCTGTTTTCTCTTAAATAGTCTGCAAGTAAACGGCGTCAGAACTTTCAAATGTTGGTATACCGCAGCTCGACTCCAATAAGTTGGCAAAAAACAATTTCTTTTCAATGTGAACACTCTTACATACCAGATGGATGGATGATGCATCTAAGAAAAAACTGGGCATGAATTGGCACACCTTACAAATGGGCAACAGGGCGTAGATTTCTGAGTAAAAGGAACCCAGTTGACTTTCATAACGTTAAAACATGTTCAAAGAGCATATGTATGTTTGCACTTACACGGGAATGTCACTAGCTTTAAACCAATGGTAGTTTTATAGTATACTATTGTTTAACCGATTGAACATGACAGTAGACTACTGTGCTGTACAATAGTTATGACACTGTTGCTTCCCTGCCCCAATGCAATGAACCACTAGTGTACAGCTCAGTGATACACTGTAGCATGAAGCTATTGCTTCATCCTTGGACCAACCCAGAGCAATGGGAGAATTGAAGTCGGGCTGCTGGGTTTGGGCGTGGGTAGATTCCTGTCGTTATTTATTGGAGATCGGAGTCATTGTGGTCCATTGGGACACAAATAATCTTGATTTATGAAATAAGTATAAATCATGGCGGAAAGAACTAGAGCCTCTCAGTGAGGGCCTCACCTTTCACCCCTCACTGAGGGACCCTTGCCTCTGAGCGCCGTGGATAAACTGAATGCATCAAAATCGACATCTTTCTTACATCTGATCTAGCGCCATTGACGAATTGCATACATGACGTTTGAGACTCACGCGACGTTGTTCCCCACGTGGCGCGAGTCAGGCACGCGTTACACAGCAGATGCATCCATGTCTTTACAACACAGAATGAACCTCGGTGATCAAGATGCTTTCGTGTGCCCACCCGCAACATCAGAAACACAGAGACAAGGGCCGAGAAAATTCGATCCGAAATTAGGGTCCACATTCATGTCTGGACCAGGAGGTCCAAAAAGAGTGATGCATTTCAGTGTACTTCCATGCCACAAAATGGATGTGCCCATAAAACAATGAACTCCTATGCGTATGGTTTCATCTCCAAGAGTAATCTCGAAGTCTCATCCAAGACTTATTTCTGCTCACACACATAAACCCCGTATCTAAGTCGTTTCTACTGTACTTCTTCCTGGTACACTGTACACTACTACATCAAGTTACTCCTTTCAGGCCAGAAAGTATATATACTTAGAACGTTTCCCTCGAATATCACAAGGGAGTTGATGTTGCGCGCAATTTTGTAGTTCTGTGAGGGATGGAGGTAAATCTAGATTGGAAGGATAAGGAAAGGATACTACTTCAAAGAACTGTATTTTAGATTTAAAATGTTCTCGACTACACGATACAGTGTAGTAAAGTACTGTAGTTGTATGGAATGGATCGAAACGTCCAGAAAAATTCCAATTGTACTTCTGGTTTACAAAAGGATCGCAAAAACCATTTTGCGTATTTAAAACGTCCTGAAACCATAACCGCCAAAACCCCATACTTCTAGAAGACCACGACACGTGTGCAACTTTTCGACACGTGGCGCTGCACCTGTAGGCTGTCTCGGCCTGATCCGCTCAATAATTCCCAGCAATGCTTGTAACGGACAAACCCGGAATTGCTGCATGCCACTTGCGTATTTTCAAAGGCATGAGCTCGAGGGTGCCCTTTCTGTAAGCACATGTTACCGGATTTAAAATATGGATAAAGTAGGCCTTTCTGAGGAATATGTATTTAAGACGACTACTATCCTATAGATATTTTTCAATAGCATATCAGTCCTTTCTATATGTAGTTGAGTGATCCGATAAGGGTCCGTTCCAAACAGTACGGCATGACTTGGAATTTTGCAGAACGAGAGGCGTGCGGAGCTGGGATTGGTCGAGCCCGACAGAATACTCTAAACAATTGTAGATAAAAGTTACGTAACTATGGCGCCAGCGTGCCTCTATTCCATGCCGCCGCTAAACTCTCGGCCTCGCCAAAAGAACTGTGTGTAGAAAAAGTGGCCATGGCATAGTGGCACGCAGAGGAACGCTGCGAGTTGATTGGATTAGTCGGCACACAGCCCCAAAGGTTGCGCCTGGTTGGTTGGAGGTGGACAGCTGTCCTGGGACGGCTGCAGACTGCATGGGACTGGTGTGGGACGAGGAAAATCTGGATCAAAGTGCAGGGTCCAGATACCAGAGCCTGCTCCGCTCCCATTGGGCTGAATCATTACGTACCGTCGATCCGTTGGTCCGGAGGCCCTTTCCAGTGTGTACGGGCGTGCCTCGCCCCCCGAAATGCTGGGAGCCGGGATGGGAGCGTTTTTGCGCCCCAGTATTTCGCGCATTGGTACGATTTTTTTTGGGGGGGGGGAGGGGGGTGTTCGGAAGGGAAAATGTAACGAGAAGGAAAGAGGAGGGATAGGAGGCGATGATTGGTTGCGAATAGTCTCGCGCTTGCTTTGCGTTTAAGTCGTTGGTAGGGGATAGCGGGATGCTACCAGTTGGGCGGGCAACTGTTGTAAGGATTAAATTGCGGATCCCTTCTGCATCTTTGTTCTAACCTCTACTTTTTGACCTACTCTCTTGTGCAACTTTGCTATTGGAGCTGGTTTTAATAGGACGGGAAATGGCGTACGGTGCGGTCTTTCGTAAGAAAAATTCGAATATTGGTGAGCGCGGATAGGGGTTTGGGTTAAAATTGCGTCCTTGAAAGGGGATCAATTTGTTCGTCTTCGCGATGCAGTCATTTGGTTAGTCGCTGTGGTGATGTTTTGATGCAATGCGTTCCAGGTATGTTTTGGAAGACGAGGGAAGGTTATTTTATGGATTTTTGTAATGTGGCTAGTGCTGCAGATAATCTCATTTAATGAGGCAGGAATGAATCCTTTCTTCCAGCCCGGCAGATGTGGCGGGGATAACGATTGGTGCACAAGTCCTTGAAAACAGCAACCTAGATATTTCCCAGTCGGAATTGATATGATTCACCAAAGACTTCTGGAACAAGTAACATGCCTACCTATTCGGGTTAATCCACGTGGAGCTTTACAATTTGGCCAAGGAGACGCTTGCAA
The DNA here is from genome assembly GCA_032355485.1 of Bonnemaisonia californica. NCBI lineage: Eukaryota > Rhodophyta > Florideophyceae > Bonnemaisoniales > Bonnemaisoniaceae > Bonnemaisonia > Bonnemaisonia californica. The sequence continues at coordinate 13,238 of JAUBNZ010000807.1, forward strand.
AAAAGAAGGCGTCGAAGAAGGAGATAGTCACCTGAATATTCCAATATTACGAAGCTGGATAGCGCCAGGATGGGGATGGAATGAGCTGGCTCGTGGAGCAGACCGCGGCGACTATGTTGTTCCCACCCTTGCGGACCGTGGAGATGCGCCGATGTTTGGAATGGAAGAATGTACCCACAGAAACGGATATATTAGTAAATACAGGCCCCTGCCGTAGGTCTAGTCTGTTTCAAATAGCGCTCGATTAGTGGCCGGGAGTACTCCCAACAATAGGTACCAGAAGAGGACGGTAGCGCTGCAGGTTGAGTCCCTACAATTGAAGCCTGCTGGGAAAACATTTGCCTAGACTGGCATTCCAGAGGAGGACCCTGTACAAGGTGACTTTGTCGATATGGAAAATCTCTTCTCAAACGCCTGAGATGTTCAGCTGATATGCTAAGGACGGGATAAACCTCACTGTAAAGTGAGGGTAGGACCCATAATTATTTCCTGTACGCTGTCGTCGTACGCGACGTCGACGGCCGGTTGCTACCTACAGCAGTTCAGGTCTGAAGGGCCTGGATCGGGGGCTTGTGGGACCGCAAGTCCAAATTACTGTGGTCGCCGGCTGTAAAGCCGGGAAAAGCAAATAAAGGAGGCCTCCGACGGCGACGAAGGCGGGGAGAACAAGGAAGTGAACCAAAAAGACTCTTTCTGTTCTTCCAATTTGCGTTTTGTTCTCACGTCTGTCCTAAAATTTCTCGCTCGCAATATTTTTGTGGGACAAAACTACCCCCTCTCTAAGTGACTAGAGAGTAGTTTCGACAGCTGTCGTACAGGTGTAAAAGCGGGTAGGACGGACAGCTCCACGGAGTTCGGATAGTCTTGATTGAACACGGCTGTGTGTAAGGGAAGCAAGGTAGATGGTGAAGGGGGTTGAGTCCAAGTCTCCAGCGGTACCGGTAGTGTGGTAGAGCGGAATAGGTACCCACCAGGGGCTATTATTCCAGGGAGATAGATGCTCATCGGAGCTTGTGTGCTGAGGGACACTCGTGCACAAGGGAGTTTTACGTCCTGGGACACGCGACAGTTGAGGACGGAGAGACTGGGATCGGCCACGGGGAGTTAGGACAGTCGCAAG
>JAUBNZ010000808.1:0-14339 GCA_032355485.1 Bonnemaisonia californica
GGATGTCAGATTTGTAAGCTAGACTTCACCCCTTTGTTTGGGCCGTACAGGCGACCCTCTCTGACAGCGCCGCCGGGAGCTGAGAGTATATCAGCTCTGGAGCGCAGCCCGGCGGAGTGGGGGAGGGGCATCGATCTCTTGACTAAAGTTGTTTGTTTCATTTGGGGAGAAGCGGTTCTCTTCGTCGTCGGAGCCGAAGGAGTGGTACGGGTATTTTGAGAGGGGATGGGGAGAGACGTGATTTGAAAGACGCAGAATTGGATGGACGTTTAGTGCTGCGAGGAAGTAGGTGAAAGTGGGACGGATGGCAATGGGCTTCATGGTGTTTTTCTGGGGGCTATTTGTAAGCGCCAGTAGTAGCTATGTACTGTAATTGTAAAAGTTAAAAGTTCATGATAGCTAGAAAATATTAATTTTCTACCATGCAGTACACATGTACCGTCTTCAGTATCTTGCACTGCATTCAATAGTCGTTGGGTATTGAGCTGACTGTCCTGGCAAACTTGATGCAGCTGCTTCCATCGATCGGAACAGTTTACTCTAGTAGTGCTGCTTCTTCTCGTATGCACTGAATAAATAATTCCCGCCCTGTTGCTTTGGAGGCAGAACCGGCTTCCTGTAGTGTATCAGAAATTACTATCCCTAGAATAATGGCATCTAGTCAAATCTTACAAGTAGCCAATTTGTCAGCAAAGTTTGGAAAAGGCTTTATGAAAACTTTGTATGGCGGTAAAATATAAATCTACATGATCTGATCAAACCAGCGTAGTTTGCGGAAAGTGAGAGTTTTCTCTAATCATTTTAAACATGGGGGCTTGAAACCAACACAATAAATAGAATCAAACACAAAGACGCATCTTAAAGTCCTAAAATTATTTAATTGTCAATTTGCTGAGAGTTGCAATTAATACCGCGCGTATGAGATGCTGAACCCATGCGTTGGGCTTGAAGTCGGCAATGAAAAAGGAGACAACCCCTGCAAGGCTTTCAATCCGGATTTCTGTGCTTTTTCATTTGTAGCTCTGTGTCCTCTAGAGTGTAGATGGTCTTGAAAAAATACCCTCGAATTGTATGAAAAGTGGCAATGCTTGCAGAAATGGGGATGCTGCACGTATGTTTTTTTGTTTCTAGCGTTTTTAGACATATTAATTGCCGCTGCTGCCCCCTGAAAGCACGGGGATTTCATTAATTGGCGAGGTTGAATAGCCGGAACCAGTCAGGAAGAACGTACGGGGTTAGAGGGAGTGGAGTTTGTGCGTTCGGAACGGGGACTATGGTGCATGACAGGCGACTGAGAAGGCCCAGTTAGGCGAAGCAGCCGAGGCACCATCGCTGGTACATCACTTAGAGGAGCTATTGGTTCTTCCACTGTAGCATTCCCTCGAGCAAACAAGGCCCGAACTTTAATTAAATTAAACGATGCGCATTCAGTTGCAGAACAATTTGAGTTAGAGCATTTTTGCAATACGTGTCAATTCTAGAACAGAAGGAAATAAATACCTACTTTCGAAAGTTGGAATTTGTTGTGATAAGCAGTTTATTAGTGCAAAGAGAAGTCTATGTTGATTATTTTGCCGATGCCAGACCACGCTCATCGATTTGACGGGGTGTTATAACGTACTAGTTAACCAGTACCGATAAAGTAGGAATTTATCGGTCGTACTACAGCTGAAACAAACAAAAGGCAATTGCCTTGCGTTTGCAACAGCAAGGATACGAATGCGTCCTGCGATCGCTTCTCTCCTGAATAATACCGTTGCGGTACGGTTGAACGGCTGGTTGACAGGATATTTACAACATTGGAATGTTGTTTTACGCTTACTTTACGGTGGGTCAAACCACCGTCGGCGGTCCTGGGTCCAGATTAAGCTTACACCCGTCTAATTGAATCCCTTTCTACGATTGTTACCAATGTATTCCGGTATCACCGCCCTTTAAAGGGTCTCTGGACGACCCTGAATTTCAGACGTCGACGGTATCGACGCCCGAACGAGTAAAGTTTTCATTTGAGTTTTAGCCTGTTTCAACAGCACTGCAATACGTATTTCTGTTCCTATGTAGTGGCAGTATAGAAATGTTGATGAATCCTGTAGCTGTCGCCAACAAATATGGCTAGAATTATTAATAACTGTACCACCGTACTATAGAAATGCAATACGTATCATTGTTCCTACAATGGCCAACCTATAGTATGTGCTATACTGCTGTATAATAGACTGCTACTGTAGCTTTTCCTAGTCGGGTTAGGCTACATAGTACTGCAATTCCACTGCAGAGGTTTCCAACTGTTCTAGGCTGCAATATAACAGATTGCTACTCTATCCGTTTCAAATATTGCCTACTTCTAGCTGCTAACTTCTGCATTTCTTATTGAAATGTAGTGATCGATATATAAGTAATTTAAATTTCGTAGAATAGCACTGCAATACGTATCACTGATCCGATGTGCTACGCAGTATAGAACTGTAGATTGCTCCTGTAGCTGTCCCCAAAACATATTGCTAGAGTTATTAATAATTGTAATGCCGTACTATAGAACTGCAATACGTATCCTTTTTCGTACTACGACCTACACAAGATATGTGCTAAACTGCATTATACTAGACTGCTCCTTTAGTTGTTGCCAACAATGCTAGGCTGCAGAGTGCTGGAATTAGACTGGAAATGTAGCTGTTGTCAAATGTTCTAGGCTACAGGAAATTAGCCTGCTACCGTAGCCGTTGTGAATATTGGCTACATCTTGCTGTTCACAGCTTCATTATTTTTTGATAAGAAGTGCATTGTAAAATTGCAGTTAAATTCAGAAGGGCTGGGTTGTATTATGCTAGAACGTAGATGTTGCCAAAAGCTATTGTACTAAACGGTTCGTAATGCTGGGGTCTAGTGCAGTGAACTTTGACTTTACAATCCTTGAACTTATGATACGTATCAGTAAGAAATGACGCATTTTATTTAATTTCTGGGATACAGTACCGTAAAATGCTACTGTAGCACTTGGACATAGACAGATTGCTTTCACCATACTTCAAACATAACATACGTTTTGCTGTGTTGAAGTGTAAAAGCCCTGATATTGTGGCTCGTCATGCTTAATAGATAAATGTTTATCAGTACGTACTGCTGGACGTCAGTGAGGCATTCATTGTACAATTAAAATCCTGCTTTATTGTTTTACGGAACAATTGTTCGATTTCAGCGCTTTCTAGCCATACTCTAGATTTTATAAATGCAGCTTCTTATGAGTATAAAAATTCTGCCGGTTCAGTTATGGATCATTAGAACCGACTCCCCAGTAAATCAGTATTACGCGATGGATGAGAGCAGATCACTGGAGGTGCTGCGTTGATGAATAAAATTTTAAGACAGCCTAATTCGTATATCCACCATGCCTATAACACCAAGCCACCAAAGCTCTGTGTGCCGTATTTTTGATATTTAGTTCTGTGGTGAGTTATATACTGGAGCGTCAGTGAGTTGGTAGAGTAACATACTTACAAAGAAATGAACCGCAGAGGTCCAAATCCGAACAGCGGGGGGTAAGAGCCAATAGCGGAGGCCAGAACCAAAAGCAGGGGAGCCGGGGACAACGGGAGGCAAGAGCCAACAGCCGCGGTACAAGACCAGGAATTGGTGGGGCGCAACCTGACTCCGGCGGAGTAGGAGCGAACTGTGGAAGTTCACGTCCCCACTCTGGCGGCAATAGAAGGGGAACCGGGCCACCGAAGAAAGTACCAAATCCGGATGCCAGAAGTACTGCTGGAAAACTTGATAACGTTCCGGTTGGAACATTTCTGCAGGGCGTGGAAGCAAATCAATTCTCAGACGTCTCAGAATCCACACCCGCCAAAAATATGATATAGGCATGAGAAGTCTCGCACAGACGGACTGGGGCCTCCTCGATGTGCTCTCCACTACATCCCGAACTACAGAAATTATATGGCACTAGGCGCCGGTGCCCCAAATGTGTTTCCAGCAGCCATGATGCTAGGAAATTTAGAAATGTGGGATGAACGTAGTTCCCTGAGGGAGTAATAGTTAGACCAGGGCAACCCTCCGTCGGGAAAGGACTTCTGTCTCTTCCACCTACCCAATATGCTGCCAGGTTGGTTGATGGAAGAGACGGGTCCTCAGAAGGCCCGAAGACGTTCCATTGCCACGGGGTTGAGTGTACGGAATATTTCCAATGGTTGCAAATCATCACCGTTGGGCACCGTAATCATCCCAAAGTTGGGGTGAGAAAATAAGGGACATAAATTAAATTCAGGAAATAGTTAAAAGGAACCATTAGACTATTTTATGACACCCCACTGTCAGGGGTCTTGAACCAAGGGACTGCTGTAAGAAAACACCCCTCTCTGTAATAGATAGGGGTGCACTAGGTGCAACCCTTACTACACTCTCTGTCAGCAACCGATGGGGGTTACTGATACTGAGAATGTATGTTAACTCCACTGCAGGATGCAGTCTTGGGACCGTACTGTAATAATCCTCCCCTTCCTGTGTAGCGAGGGGTGTACTGTCAGAACTGACAGTATCCTTGTGGATTAATTGCACCAATATCACCACCCCACTACGGCTGGTGTCTGGACGGAATAATCTAATTGGCCTAAAAATGCCGGTGGTACTGTAAACCAACATTTTATGGGATGGTGTGTTAGCCGCCTCTTAACCTACCCGAAGTTTGGGTAGGGCAAAATTATTACCTTTCTGCACATATTCAAGTACCACATCCGCCACACCCAAGGGTGGCCAAACAATATGGTACTTTTATATGTAATGGATAACTCTTTCGTCCCAGAGAAGGGCAACTTAAAATCCCGTGCTATCCAATGATGCTCAGCGAGCTCCGGGGTAGTCCGCTGATTGTCTAATGAGGCTAACTTGTAACTTTTATTATACGGATTATTTTAAAGGGATTAATTATTATCTAAAGATGCGTATAAACACCGCTCCGCTTATCGGAGTGGCCCAAAGAAAAAACGGGTACTTGGGGCTCCCCCTTGATTTTCATCCTTGGAGTGAACAGCAACTATCCGCGCCTACCTCTGCGCTGTACCCTGCAATTGGGTAGAAAAGAGCTAGTTAAGCCCTTCCGTTGGCCCTCAATTGTCGCGTAGCCCTCTCCGATCCACCCATTTCTTCGTCGTCTCAGTAAACGGGATGAGCCAACTTCAAAGTCAACCTTTTTCCAGGAGAGCGTGTCCTTGGGAGGTACCAAATGCTCTGCTACTTCCCGGTCTAAGGACCCGGGAAGTAACAGTTTCTACACCTCAGCACTGCGTTGTTCCCTCTGGGAGGGACAAAAAAGATAGGTTAGCCAGGTGAGCTCAATAACCAAGGGCTCTACCGCCATCTTTTCAACCTTCCACCCTCCCGACCTCGGGGCAGCCTGTCTCTAGAACTTTCGTCCTCCCGGAGTCGCTGTACCAACCTCTTGAAGGGCTGCTATGGAGAGGTAAATTGGACCTGTAGATGCAACCTCAGTTATCCGGAGGATGCGTAATAATAGAATGAAAACTACGCATAAAGAACGGCAAGTGGTGCGGTACTACCTTGCTTAAAAACGAGTTACATGATGGAGTATGCTGTCGTAAGAAGAGCTCGAATTCCTGGGATGTAAGTTGCACCCCAGTGCCATATAGACTCTCAACTGAAGTGAATTTACGAACTCATCCGAAAGTACGCAAAGCAGTTGAACTCTATGTTTGCACATGCGTGACCTTTAACGGTCATGCAATTCGTGCATGGAGGGCACTGTCTTTCTTGAAGCTTTACAGAAATTTTCCATACGTTTTGCCGGTCCAAGACGCACGATACACGTTCCTCTAGTCAAATGATGACCCTATTCTGTGAAGAAGCGACAAGCGATCCAACCTTCCACGAAATGATGTCGAAAGTCCGTATGTTGGTACTTCGTGCATGTGGTCTACCCCCATCTCAGGCGCTCTCTTTCGCTAATGCGAGATCGGATTCGCGACACGTGCCATTATCTCCACAGATATCAAAGCGACGTACAGATGCAATTGGAATCCGTGGATGTCACAGAACATGCTTCTGTTGATGGATTCATCATAGAGAGATACAGAGGGACTCAAGAGGCGGTTGTATCCTCTGAACATATAGGAGGGCCCCTTCCAAAAGATCGACCGCGTGAGCCTACATGCATCCCATATTACACCATCAATCCTTCAGGTTTTCATAGGCAGTCCTCACCAATGGTACAGAGAACTCTTAACAGAGTCAGTCATCAACGTGAAAACGACCCCAATCGTACAAACATTTACAAATTATCTTGGGGTGAACCCCCAAAGCGCTTTATGTACACCGAACACATCCTACAAGACTCTGCAAATCTGTTCCAACAGTGGTTGCTACGCGCATTGACGAAAAATGAAGATATGCGACTCCCGTTCTTCGAGGAGGGACAGGGAGATCGAATTTTGAAGGAACGTAGGATTCAAAGGTTAAACATGCATGAGGAGGATCCTTTCCAGACTGGATGCTTCTACTTAACAGACAACCATCCCAACTCTCCGGGCTATTGGAGAACTAAATTGTAGGAAGTTCAAGCTCTCTTTTCCAGGCCACACGTTTCACCTCCTCTAATCCCGTTAACAATGAACCCTTGGCGAGAGGAACTTAGGTTGAACGTGGAGAACGGCTCTTCCTGCCGTCCAGTAAGCAGCAAGCCGCAGGTTTTCGGCTGTCCAGAATTAGTAGCTCGGGTATACATCCAATTTGCAAACGCTTTCATTAAAGACGTACCAGATAGCGCAGAGGAGTACTTCAGAATGAAATACGTAGAAATCTCGGCGAAGCTTGAGTTCCAAGTTATACGCTCACCACTATATTCTCGCATTCTTGGAAACAGAATCTCTCAAATACATCGACCTAATTGACTAAATCTTTTACACAGAGCTGCTAAAAGAAAGGCAAGATCTCCAGCCGCGAATGATGGTGAGGAGGTTCAATGTGCTTAGACATTCTACTGCCGTGGACGTACCAATAGGATTTGTTGCTTTGGGAACGAGAATCTGGTCGTTACACAAAACACCTCTACCGACGAGACTTTTAACCGTGTCATATATCGAAAAAGGATGAAGGAAGATCTGAACGTTGTTCCTTACAATGCCATGCTCAAGATTCATTGCGATTGCCACATAAACGTCGAGCGAATGCATGGAAAAGGACCAGTAGTCTATTTGATGAATTATGCATTCAAGCCACCGAAACCCAACGCAGTGGAGGTTACCACGAGAAAAGAAGGATATAGTACGATTCCGAACGCGGACAGGGAAAGAATCCCTTTTGAAATTCGTTTGTAAATGCGAGCTCGAGTTATGGGCTCCGTTGAGGCTGCATGGCCTCTGCTAGAGTTTCGGCTCTTTGAAATCATCCCGAAATTAGCGGCATATACTATTCACCTGGACAACCAACGATGCATCTTAGTTCGTGGCCCTTCGGCTCCATCTCAAATAAATGACTCTGGTTTTGTCAAGTATTTCAAGAAAGCTTCGCAACACTCCGAACTGACGTTCCCTGAATACTTGGCATCGGAAGAAGATACAGTGGCTCACATGCACTTTGTGTCACCATCAAATGATGAACTTTTCTCACTTCTCATAATTCTTCTGGAGAGGCCGATCAATTCTTACTGTGATTGAAAGCGGTGGGAAGAACATGAATACCACACGTTACTGGATCTTCCACCAAAATGAGGTTGTAAGAGGAATGCAATGAATATGAAAGAGTCTGGAAAAGGCCGTTCTGATGCACGACCCCCCTGTATTGCTACATATATGATATTCAATCTGTATCGACAAGGCGGTCACCCAAAAAGAATTTTCCAGAGGCACTAACGATACCTCTTATCGGATATTCACATTGAGAGCGCGACGAAGAACTGAAGAGAACTCATGAAACAACTAATTGAGATTTACGATAGACATAGAGGGCGCCTGCTCCGGGAATATAGCTTCTTCACGGCTTATGCTTCCCTGAAAGATTCTGCGACGCGCTCAACTGAATTTGCGACAGCTCAAGCGCATTTCCGAACAATGAAGTATTCGGAGCGCTGGCATCAACTCCAAGCCAACACAGTGAGCTCAACTAATAGCAGAAGAGTTTCTTCGACGAAGTACTGATTACAATGCGTCTAAGTCGTAATGAGAACTCCTTTAACACAAATTGGAAGCTCTGCTACTTGCAGGGTCGATCTGAGACCGGAAATTCGTTTAATCTGAACTTCCTCCTTGATGTAGCGAAATGGAATGGTCTGATGGTGAAGGTCACAGAGACCATTGGTATTGCGGCTTCTGGGTATCGTGGTGGAAGAAATCTGCAAATTCAACTAGTGTTGGACATTGATGAATTGCAGAGCAAAGAAATTTCTAGATCTTCAAAGTTCGGGCCAAGATCACTGAAGCTACCGATCCTCTGGAAGAAAGCTCTCCTGCATGTGGATGAGGCATCAATGATGGAACTAAATCTTTTCGATTTCGTAGATACCATCCTGAAAGATACTCGATGTACTAGAAGCAATCCTCTGCCGTGATTTTGTTGCTTAATTGTGTCGTTTGAAGGCACCTATCTTCAAACACTACCTGTAATTACTTCCAGAAATTACGTGGAGAATGAGTAAGTCAATGGCAGGTACATAAACACGTCCCTATAGGATGAGCTGCGTTGAGGATCGATCCCCTGGAACCGTATCAAAATTCGTCGCATTACTCCATTGGTTCGACAGAGTAATGACCCAGATTTCAGCCACCTCCTACCAGAAATTGCCTTGGGAAAATTCAACCAGAAAAACGGCCTACCACTGATGTCCACTGGCTCCGAACTGAACGGGTACAAGTTCGCTTGGGAATGGAAGAGGACCGTAGATACACGGGAAAATTGACTAGACAGGCTAATATGGTACGCAACAAACCAGTTGGAAGATGACCAAAACAAGCAGGCACTGAAATAATTTCCCGGGAGTTTGGAACTATACTCATCTGAAATGATCCAACGCCTTTCACCTTCTAGAAACAGTCAGCAGAAACCCGTTCGTGAGTATTTCGTCTCTGAAATGACTTACAGATTCATCCTACAGGGGTTCCTGCTCACACATTGGTCGTCAAGACTAGAGCACGGCTGATGGTGATCAGAAACGTATTTCGCCCGAAAGTATCAACCGGGATGATATTTATGATCAAGGTATACAAACGAAGGATTTTGTACGTGTGTTCACTCCGTTCAGACCTCCAAGAGGTGGAATATTTGCCTTGGATCGCATCCCAATTCAGTTCAACTTCCATGGTTTGAAAATCAGACGAAAACAGTTCCCGGTAAGGGTAGCGTTCGGGACGGTACACAAGGGACAGGCAGTAACAATAAGAAAGGTGGTGATCGGCCTGCAGTGCAACTTCTTCATTCATTTCAACTTTGCGTGGCTATTTGTAGTGCGAGAAAGTCGGGGGATGTGGTTCTATTGCACTAGCGAGATTAAACACACGGAACGTCAACAGTCCACTCGATGGTCGGCAACCTGTACTGATAGAAGCTGTTGAAATGGAAGAATAGTTGTGTTTGGATAAATTTTAATGTCTATACTAGATTTTACATGATTGATTTTCCGATTTTTATATGTTTCTGCTCTGTTTGATATATTCAATTTGTTTTGTACCTTTGATTTGATGGTTGCAGGTTGTGATTTGTCTTGATTTTGATATCTATACTTAGCCTCTTGTTCTTCTTATACCAGAGAGGACCCGCAAAAGGCTGCAATGGTTCTTCCAGTGAGAACATAAATAGGAAAACGTTTCCTGAGTGCAATAATTCATTTATCCTCAATAATTGGGGACTTCCACTCACTATGCCCCCAGAATCAGCTTTCCTGCTCTCAGCGCCTCTCTATGAGCAGATTGATTTGCTCCAAAAGTATGCGAACCCCATTTGTTTTCTCTACAACTCTTCTTAGTCTGGAATGATTAGCTGGGGTGTGCTGACTTCCTATAAGCCCTCAGGCGTTGGGCGCCCGAAAAGCACTGATATTCCAACTCGGCTGACTTCATAAGATGCCGAGAAATACGGAAGAAGGCCGTCTATCTGCTCCCTACATAATGAGGTTTTTAAAATTGCGTTTTAGTGCCAGAATATCATTATATGAATTTCGCCAGAAAAACCAGTGAAATTCTTTCCACAACTTACAAGCTGCTCTTCAAAGAGGAGCCCAAATTCAAATAACCGAGCTCTCCAAGCGCAAATCGCCGTCCGGGGATACGGTAGTCGGGGTTGAAGGACGCCGAACGTTCTTTGTTGCCTACATAAATTGATTGCACTAAGTATGAGTCCCCAATGTGGGAGGTGCTTTTGTAAAAAAACATTTCTATTACTGAATTTGTAGCATGCCAGCCAAAAACTGTCTAGTAGAAAAATCAGCAGCACAAAAGCTCCCTATTTCTAGGTCCACTCGGCAAAGAGCTATTCATCATGGTACAGGTAGAAAACACATGGCGGTACAGCATTGAATAATTGACTGATTAGGGAGTCGTTCACAAACGTTTCATACCGCCTCTCTACATTTGTTTCCCCGAAACTAAGTACAAGTACAACAACTACTACTACTACTATTATTATTATAAGTACTACTGCATTATACATTAAGTATTGCCACTGTACTATTTCCATAAGTAGGGGCAGTTACTGTGTTATTAGTACTTTCAGGCCTTCATCACCGCCGTATCCCTGTTACTGCCGTACTATTAGTACTTTTGGGCCTTCTTCCACGCCTCCCACTCCTGCTACCATAGTATTAGTACTATTAGGCCTGCTTCACCGCCCTCCACTTCTAATACCGTACTATTATGTTACTAATAAGGCACATGTCAGCGGCATGAAATAGAAAGCGATATATTGCATCTGACAAAAGTGGGTAAGCAGTGCATCACTATACTCTTCCATTGTTGCGCAATTTACGCTTGGAACAGAGCTCATGGGCACCAACTCACAGATGACCGGCACCTTGCAGCAGGAGGGTTAAAATAGAGCACTGTGCGCCTTTTACACCTGTACTATTGCTATATACGCATTATGCGCTCCAGGGGTAGCACATTACATAGAACGAAAGCACGGGCAGAGAGAAGAAATATGCGCTCCAAGGGGTACATAGAACATGCCATCTTGTTGCACAGTTTCATTAACTTCATCTGCCTGCAGGTATCGACACATGTATATGATCATGGAGGAAATGCGTCGTGAATTGTACCGCGGCAAAGGTTTGGGATGTGGGTAGATGGAGGTCGATGTTATCATCAGGACGTGAATATACTAATTTCATATAATAATAGACAGCTAGCATTGCACAACCGGTCAGAATGCAGTGATTACATAGATATGGGTTAGCTGAAGTTTTTTGAAAGATGTGTTGCGGTACTGCGAGGAAGGGATCCTTCTCGTTTAGACGCAGAGCAGTGCGTTGGGAGTACTAGTTGCGGTAGAGCCGAGGCAGCGTGGCAAGGCTGGTGGGGTGAGGTCAAATGCTTGACGGTATTTATTTCCTGGGTACTCATGAGTTCAACTGCGATGAGGGGGGTACAAGCTTGAATCCGGTAAAGGGGAGGAAGGTGATGGATAAGTTGTGCGATGAGGGAGAAGATGTTGAAGTGTGCAATTGTTAAGTGGATTTGGACGGTTTGGGAGTGAGGTCGGTTGGGTTGTAGGTGGGAGAGGATGGTATAGGGCGCGATTACCTTCATGAAGGGGCGGTGGTGAAACGGGCTGTATATTATGGGGTCATTTGAGACGAGAGGGGCAGGGGAGGAAGATGGGAACTGGATGTGATTGGTGTGAACATTGGGAACGGGAAGGATGGGGCAGGAAAGGGGATTTGCCGTGGGACGTTCTCAGGGATATGTTTAAAAGAATCCAGTAGCAGGGATAGGAGGAGTACGGTGTAGAATTAAATAGCACCCAGTCGCTGATTCTCGCCAATGAAAAACTCGATGATCACAGTAAAACGGGGTACCCACCGATGCTGCCTTGGGCTAGTCTCGTTGAAAGAAAGGTTCTGCAGACTTTAGTATACAGTACTGAGTATCTTACCGAATCATAAGTGATCATAACCAAACATCATGGTTGAGCTTGCTGGGTAGACCACCGGAAAGAGGAAATTGAAGTTTTAGTTCGAAAATCAAAAACGTTTACCCGACAGTGACTGAACACATGTTCCTTTCAGCCAAACCTATTCTTAACAGATTCCAAGTTCAAACCAATTCCAGGCTCTATTCTCAACAACTACGAATATCTGTGAAACATGTGATGCTCGTCGCAGAACAAAGAACCAGAGATGCAATAGATATACATCAACCATGTATCTCCTCCAAGCCCGCATATACACCGATCCGACTCGTACCCACGCAGTGCTGCGCTATTGGAAAATAGGATAATGCTCAATTGCTCAGATTCAATGCATTCAAGAAGAACGGCCTGTTCCCTGATTTTCACTCACCTTAACCATGATGTCGAGAGTCTCAAAACGGAGAAATAGATTTATTCTCTGAACTTGAGAAACTTGATGTTACTATTTTTAGAGTAATACTAGGGTATTTTCGACTCCGTATGATACAGAAAGTACCGTTTGCTGGAAAATTACCGTCTGATTACTACTATGCGTAAACACCTGAAGATTTGAAACCTTAAAATGACTGGGAGGCGGGTTCCGCCACCTCATGCTTCATACGGAAAAATCCAGGCTAGTGGTTTCTCGGTTCAGGGCTTAAATCAAGTGTCCTTATCTCGCAACCTATTACATACAGAATTCCCATACTACCTCTATCCGAATTATAAAACCTTCCTCTGTTGTTCTCCAAGTAACAATCTTTGCCCGAAATGGCCAGCATCGACTGGCTTTCTGCCAATACTATCGTACGTAGATGGGGGTGGAGGTCAATGCAATGCATTCATTAATTCGCCCTTCCAGTACCAGCCACTGCTATTTGAGCTATGCCATTGTGCTGCACCAATCGCCTCTCTATTCTCTACGACAGACAACGATATTCCGAGCAGTGGCGCGAGGGTAACTGAACAATAGTGGATGTAGTATTTCGTTCCCTCCGGAGTACTGAAGGGACTTCCAAAAGGCTTAATTAACTCTCTGCATCATCCCTTTTAAGGATCGGTAGAGCTACTCCTGCGTGGAGTAACAAGAAACAAACCCGGAAGCCTCGGGAGACCAGAGAACCCAGACCTGTTCTGAGGGGTTTTCGTAACCTGTGCAGTTTACTGGATCATGTCCGTGAATATTATCTCCTCTTGTCAGGTAACCCAGGTACAGGGTTAGTTGTAAGACGTTCCACCAACTCCTTAGCAGGAGTGGGAAGGGGTGACTGCGTGGATGATGGACTCTCCATCCAGAGGAATGTCCTACAGATCATTGTAAAGGGGATTTGGGCAATATCCGCTCGGATTTAGAGCTAGTTTTAGTTAGCCTCACCTGTTTCTACCCTTCCAATTAAAGCGAAATGTGCACGCGCACGTAAATTTCACTTAGTAGCTGTCAATCCGTAAGGAATTCGGACTAACTAGGGTTTCTGAAGAGCAGGCGGTCGTCGAAAATAGGTGACCTTTACGAGCGTGAATCTCCGATCAGAATGTCGAAGGAATGGGTCGAAAGGAAGGGTGGCGACTGGAAGATTGGGCAATCCCGGTGTGGAATGCGAACAATAAGTCACCGGGAGGTGGTTATTCCTTCATGTAGGGACCGTGACTAACCAAGCCTGGTTCCACCTGGAAAGGCAGAGCCCCGAGAGAGCCGTTAGGTTTGCTCTTGTCGAAGAAAATGGAAGTGTAGGGGGAGAGTCTCACGTACTCTTATAATTATACTGCACTCCGTTAAACGAGGTGGTTTTTTATAATTGTTTTTAATCCCTCAATTATTGTAAATACACAGCATATAGGTCAAAACAAACCTAAAATAGGTTGCTGTGTTATGAGCTACCTTAGGCTAGATATGACCCATAAAATAGTTATCACCCTGGTAAGGGTAATTAAGATGTACAGCAGAAACAAAACGACATCTAAATGATGGGAGAACACCAGTTTACAGCGAAACAGAATCAGGACTCGAAAACATTCTTGCAAAACGTATCTTCAAAATCCGGTTTCTTAAATGCCTTGAAGAGAAGAGGGCAAAGGCTGCAAAGTGTTGGAGTTAGATTTGTATAAGATTTAAAGGTTCGGAAGTTATAGTCCTGCAGATACATTCCAGACCCCAGAGTCCTGGACTCATAAAGCAAGTCGATATGATTTAAAATCGGCTCCTAGAAGTTACTTATCCCTTATTTTCTCGTTTGGCC